>OMNN01013409.1:5640-21561 GCA_900302755.1 Chromis chromis
GACTGCTGGGTGCAGCTGACTTTCTCAGTTATGCTGTGGATTTTTAAATGATGCATGTTTTTAAGGGGCACGATTTTAACTTTTAGATCTGGTTAAGTTCCTCGGAAGAACGGCACATCGCAGACGAGTAGTTCAAGTACCGTTGGAAAGTTTAAAATCTGCTGCTTCTTTCTGTTTTCACAGTTAGCGGTTCTGCTAAATGGTGTAATTTATTAAAGATAAAATCTCTTTAAAACCTGCCGGTGGGTTTTGGAGTTCAGAAGAGGGCTAGAACTCAAATATATTATTCTCCCAATGGCATAAACTGTGAAAAATCAGGAGACAGTTTGGCATTTTTGCTTGACTGATTGATTAAACAATTAACTAAGGGTACACGTGAATTCTTTTTAGGATGTCTTTTTTTTTTTTTACGCCAAATCAAAATAGTTCTGTAAAAATACAGCTTGAAGATGCTACCACTTTCCATTCCATAGAAACCCAAATGACTGACACCCATGTGAGTCATGGGTTTTGATAGTTTGGAGTCACATAGAAGCTCCTCTTGACTTGACTGATGGCTCCTTGAACAACTCCTCGTCGCTCATGAACGTTTGCAATCCGACAATGAAAGGGAGCAAGGTTTTCTGACTCATTTTATATTCTTTGCTTTTTAAAGAGCGTGAATGAAACTGCTGTTCAGCGAGTTATTGTGAAGTTGTGAGTGTGCACACTTCCATCCATCCATCCACAGTGTCCTCTAAGTGAGGCTTTTAAACAGAAGCGCCCCCAAAGAGAGAGAAAAAAAAAGCTTTCTTTTGATCCCTATAATTAGAGGCCAGCCTTAATCTCACCCATGCTTTAGAATAATAAGACCTGATCGCATGAGGAGCTCACATTCTGCTCATTAAACTTCATTCAGGGATGCATGTGTCTTTGATTGCAGTTTGGAGAACTGGAGGCTCTTCTTTTGGGGTCGGAGCAAGGGTTAAATTACAAATTAAATCCAAACCGAGAGGTCGTCTGAGAACACCCGAGGACTGCGGAGTGCTAGAAGGTGTTGAACAAGAGAGACAAGCCATGCAGTGCTGAGTCACACTCACCCACAATTCATAGGAGAGCAGAATCCCATGAGTCTGTGGGGGAATGCCGCATGTTGAATATGTGAGAGGGATGGAATGGTACAGCAGAGGAGATTTGACAGCACAAGAGGTTAAGCAGTACACAAGCACATGCACACACACGAAGACAGTGGTGGAAAGTACATTTATGACAGTACAAAGCTGATGTTTAGTATTCTAATTTGATGCAACTTTATACTTGTATTCCTCTTAAGGTCAAAGGTGCATATTTTCCAACTTCGAGGCAGATTCTGACTAATAATAAAGTTTGGAAAGTGTGATGCATTGCACTAAAATGCAACACAAAAATGCTTTTATGTCTGACATTTCAGCACAATTTATTATCAATATTAATGCCAAATGCCAAACATTGACCTGCAATGGAATACTTGCAGATGGTAAAACTGTTGCTTTCCATTACTACAAGATCTGAATACTAACTACAAACAAACAATTGTCGTTACAGTCAATCAGAGCTTATTTTCCTGTCATTATTACTCCGAATTAGATCTGTCTGTGCGTTTAAAACCATTAAAGACGCAATGAAATCTTTCAAACATCACATGCATTGTGCAAAACTACATCATGTTCATTATTTATACATCATAAAGCGGACATGATTAAAACACCAGTTGTACAATACAATCCTGTAAAGACTGCCTTTTTTGAAGGTTCTGATTTCTGGCTTGGTTAGAGAGCTGTTGATTCAAGCTTGTACTCTGTAGTGTTGTTGCACTAGATTGCATTACGTTGTGGTCTCCTTTGATGCAGTCTCAACAACAGAACTCCACAAAGGTAGTATTTGTTGTCAGGTTGTTGTATTGGGTTACTCTACACTAGGTGTTTGTGTTATTCTGTCCATGCCAAACCCAACATTAACTGACCAACAGCTCACAGTTTATGGGAGTTCCAAGCAAATCACCAGTTTCATCCATTCAGTACATGGCAATTTATGAATAGCAGGGTTTCAGTCATGCTGAACAGCCGAGTGCCTGCTGTCGACATGAGTGGAAGCAGGGAATACATTATGGAATCAAATGCATTATTTATTTAATATACAGGACCTAGCCAGCTTGATTTGCTCTATATTTATTCTTCATTTTGACATCATTTGTCGGATTGAAACGCTAAACAGCATTTTTATTGCTCATCACAACCCCCCTTGCTATTTCTTTGTTACTGGTGCACTTGTGTGAGCAGCTACTGCACTCTGCGTTGGTTATCGTGACAATCAGCAGCGTCGCCTTTGGGTTTTTTTCAGTTATCTGTTTCAACCAAAAGCTCCTCGGCAGCAGGGCGAAGAAACGGCACACGCATTACAGTGCACACATCATTCAGAGTCAACACAAGTGAAGTAAACGGAAAATCCAATCAAGTCTGTTCTCCGAAAGACTGCAAACAGTGGCCAAGCTGCTGACCTCGCAGAACCCTGAGGAACTTTCAGTCAAAGCAAACCTCTGAGCGGTCATTGCTGCGGCTTTTGATTTGTTACACTGGCCACGGAACAAATAATAACTGCCTGTGGAAACGCAAACTCCTTTTTGTACAGTTTTTTTTTCTTTCTCACATATAATCAATATGAAAGTACAGCTCGAGAACTTTTTTCTTTTGGTTACTTGTTTGATGATGGATAATATCTTCCTTTTCATCATCTTGGAAGCAAAGCATAATATGCAAATTATGTAATCAGAAAAATGGTGCAGTGGGACAAGGGCTGTGTGTCTGAATTCAATTTGATATTCCTCCTCCATTTCTACAGCTAACAAAAGCATTGGTGTTTTGCATAGAGGGATTAAAACTAGAACTATTTTGTTAACAGCAACTCTAACAACCTTGTAGGAGTACTTTTATTATAACCGCATAACTATATTTATGTAGATGTACATGAGATCAGCTGTACTGTGGTGTAGCTACAACAGCTCCTCTGTGGATGTCTTATTTAAGCAGTTAAGATTGTGATACATGGCCTTTCTCCTTAAAGGGAATTGAAAGTGTAAATTAAAAACATAAATGCCATGCATATTGACGCATTAACATTATGCCTCTTTGCATAACTAAACTTTAAAGCTGCACAACTTGATTTTATTTATTTTATTTTATTTTACCAGTTGGGGGCAGTAAAAACATGGCAACCCGTTTGCAAATAGTTCATGCAACCAGCAGTTACAGAGTGACATTACCATTTATTTAGAGCCATGTTTGTGCCTGCCTAGTGAATTAAAGTTCAACAGTAACTCTCTGCCAACTGCTTAGCAAGTCTGTGGTGATAAATCGGTTGTGTACGGTGGGCTTTTCACACTTTTCTGTGGCTATGAATTAGGAATGCACAAAGATGTCGGCATCATCATTGGTATCAGCCAATAAAGACTTCAATATGAAATGTTGGCATCCAACTGACAGGCATAGAAAGGCTAAAAGTTTAGTTTTGTTCGAAATGTTGCAGCATTAAACAGTAATTTTCCTTTCTTTAACCTGTATCCCTTGTTTAAAAGCCTGTATGTTTTCTTTTGTAAGAAAGGGAAAAGCTGGAGTCAAATTCCTTGAATGTTTAAACATAGTTGGCCATTTAAAGCTGGTTCTGATTCTAAAATTAAATATGACAGGTTTTTACATAAAAGCTGAAGAAGTTATTGGTCAAGTCAACGTGTACTTGTATTTTAAATGTTAATCTATTTTTTTATCTGCACTTGCAAATGGGTCATCACAATAAGAGTAGGTATAACAATATGTTAATTCCTCTATAAGAGAGACTTGATGTTATCTGCAAATAGGCAGAAAAATAATATGTGCATATGACTGTATCAGCAATCGGCCAAAATGAGTCGGCAGATTGAATATTGGCAAAATATCCAATATTTTTTGCATCCCTACCAAAACACAGCACTGTAAGGAGAGTAAACCAAAACAGTAAAGCTGTTAAACAAGGAGAAAGCTGAGGAGAGCTGCAGATTCAGGGGTTAATTCTCTGTAACCATGAGCTATGCCTTTCACGTTTTCACATTAAAAGAAAAATTAACAAATGAAAACCACACATTATGCTTTGGAAGAATGGCAACAACTGAAGTAATACAAGCATTATTCATTTTTACAGCTATTGAAATTACTGCTTGTAGTTTCTTAGAAATATACAGAAGTGAATGGAAATGCTCATGATTATGAAAATGTAATTATTAAAAATTCAACACTAATAAAGTCTAGTCCTAGATGTGTTGTTTTTTTTAAAGGAAAAATGTATTTAATTATAAGATAGGCATAGCTCATGCTTAAATCTCCAACCAACACAAAAGTGATAATGAAATGCGCAGGAAAAGATAATTGGAGATCTCTGGCAAACAACTGATTCTCATGTTATCCTGTTTTTAAGTTACAACTGCAGCATTTTAAACTGACACTACAATTTATATTTGAACCTGTAAAACAAGTTAGTTAAGATTAAAGTGCAGCAACCAAGTCCTGAGCAGAACATTTTAACAAGAGTCCGATTTTATTATTTGGTATATTAGGCTTGTAAAGCAGTGTGTCGTCTGCAAAGCAATGAAAACGAACACTGTCACGGTGATTTATGTTGACCAGAGGAAGAAGCATGTAATGAGGAAAGAACACCGCTCGTTATCTTGCTTCTTCCTCGCTGTCTCTGTTCCCTGAGCAGCCAAGCCTTTCTTGCCTCCCCCGGCTGCAGTTTGCATGCAGATGAGATCCAAACTTTTGCCAATTCTGCACAGAAGCGGCGTGTGGTTTACTCACCTCACATTGCAGGACTGTGAGTCTTTGTTGAGCTTGTTGAACCAGGACTGCTGAGCCTGGCGGCATTCTGCTCTTGTGATCATGCCGTCTTTATCCAGAGCCAGACCCAGGAACACTGACCTCGCGCTGTCTCTTTCCTTGGCGGTCAACAGACGCACCAGAGAGTTCTAGGGGAGGTGAATCCAACAAGTGTCCGATTAGGTGACCTGGATGTGCTCCTTTTAAATTGCTCATATTAATTCCAGCCACATTTTATGATTTCAATTGCTGTAAATTTGCAGCCTGGCAAATGTATTTTTAGGGCTGATTTCTCTGGCCTCAATCATCTTCAATCACATTAACACTGTCTGACATAATCTGCAAGCACCGCTTTAGCCCACACTCACACACTTTACAAACTGCAATTTTAATTCCCCTAAGCCATAAACAAAGACGGATTTTTAAGCTGTTCTGTGTTGATCAAGAGACAACAAAATCAAGCTGGTGGGTGCAAGCTTAAGCCATTCTATCAAATTCTATCAAACTAGCTTTAAAATAGTATGTATTTTTGACCACAAAGGTTGATTAGATTGTGTTGACTTCACCACCTAAAGGATTGTATGCTTTTGCCAAACACTACAAAGATTAATGTTCAAAGATACCCTCTTTCAGTTTGTGAAACAGAATTTACCTTATCTATAAATAGTTGCGACAAAGTGAACGGAAGATTGTCCACACAGTCTTTTTGAAGTATATACAGTGCCTGTAAAAAGTATTCACCCCCCTTGGAACTTTTCCCTTTTTATGGCTTTTCAACAATAAATCATGGACAGAACAGATTTCAACAAAATAATGTCAATTGAAAGTCTAAATGTAAAATAAGTGATTGCAGAGGTATTCACCCCCTTCAAATCAATGTTTAGTAGATGTACCTTTGACAGCAATTACAGCATCGAGCCTGTGTGGATAGATCTCAATAAGCCTTGCACATCTGGACTCGCAATTTTACCCCAGTCTTCTCTGCAAAACTTTCAGGTTCCACAGCGATCGGGAGTGAACATCCCTATTCAAGTCCAGCCACAAATTCTTAAATGGATTGAGGTCTTGGCTCTGACTCGGCCACTCCACCACATTCACCTTGTTGTCTTTGAACCATTTCTGTGTAACTTTGGCTGTATGCTTGAGGTCATTGTCTAGCTAGAAAACAAATCTTCTCCCAAGTCACAGTTCTCTTACAGACATCAGTATGAGGTTATTTTCCTATTCTTTGCTGCATTCATTTTACTCACTACCTTTACAAGCCTTCCAGGGCGCGCTGCCGAGACGCATCCCCACTTCATGATGCTGCCACCACCATGCTTTACAGGGAGGATAGTGTGTCCACCAAACACAGTGTCTAATCTGATGGCCAGAAAGCTCAATTTTGGTCTGACCAAAGAATCTTCTTCCCATGACTTTAGAGTCTCCCACATGCCTTCGGGTGAACTGTAGTCGAGATTTAATATAAGCTTTTTACAAAAAAAAAGCTTTGACTGGTGAAGAACAGGCAACAGATGTTGTATAGCTTGTAACTCTTTCAGAGGAGTCATAGGTGTCTTGGTGGCCTCCCCCACCAGTCACTCAGGCTTTGAGGATGACCTGTTTTAGGTAGATTCACATGCACCATATTCCTTCCAATTTATAATAATGGCTCTAACTGTACTCCAGGGGATATTCAGTGGCTTGGAAATTTCCTTGTCTCCATCCCCTGACTTATGCTTTTCATTAACCTTTTCACAGAATTGCTTGGAGTGTTGTTTTGTCTTCATGGTGTAGTTATAGGCAGGCATACTGATTCACCAGTGACTGAATCTCTATATTACAATCACTCAAGACACGTTTACTGCACTCAGATGGACTCCGTTTCACAGATTAAACTGACCATGACTCAAAATTGAAAAGCAATAAAAGAGAAAACTTCCAAGGGTGGGTGAACACATTCTATAGGCACTGTAATTAAAGTGTGACGTAGTCCTATTAGATAAGACACATCACATTTAGGCATTTCTTTCCAATTTATGTTTGCAGTAGTGAAACACAACACAGTTCATGGTTGAGTTTCAAGACATAGTGGATATTAAGGTGCTATGGGATGCTGTAACCAAATCATGGAGTGTATAAGCTCCTTTGTAATAACTGTTTTTCTCAGCCCAAACACTATACCTCTGTGCGAAACTTCTTCAACACAGCCAGAGACTCAAAGTAGAGAAAGTCCGACCATTCAATGTGACCCTTCTTCTCCGGATCCAGCGAAGCAAACTGGGCCAGGACTTCCTCCTCTTGCTCATCAGTCAGGTCCTTATCAAACTGCTGCTTGGATACAAAGTGGCGGTACTGCAGCAGCTCATCTGACACCAGGCATGACTCTACGGCGGCATGGAACAATTCATCAAATCAGACCTAATTAGTCACCTACCAGTCTTTCAGATATAAATAACTTATGGTGACTAATTTCAACAAAGACAAGTTCACCTCCCACCGTTTGCCATCCAACCAAGCTGCAAGATAATACTATACAATTGGAAGTAGACCGGGTTGCAGGAATATACTTCAATAGCTCAAGGGAACAATGTCGGCAGTAGACACCTCTGTGGGGTGATCACATTTCTAACCACGATGATAAGGAAACCCAGTAGGTGCTCAAGCATTTGTCTTATTGTATTTTTCTATGAATTTTTAATGTCATTGCTATTTCTGGCACGTACAACCAGTGGGGAAACAAAAAGTAGCAGTATTAGGATTATGGTGGTTTGTGAATAAGTTTCATTTATGAAATTTTGTGGATGTTGTCATTGCTTTTTTTCATGTTTCAGAAGGTGTAAATTTGACCTTTTCTAACACTCTCCTACCATACGAACATGCGCTTTAGGATAGTCAAACTAAATGTTTGTGTTAAAATTGTGGCTTTGCCGAGGATTCAAACCCTGCTTTCCTGAGTAAAAGTCATGTGATTAACTAAAATCTCCCATCTCTGGATAGATTTTTGCAAGATTTTGCGTGCTGAACTCTAGTTTCCTCTCACACCACTTGAATATGTATGCAGAATGATTACTGTGGCAGTTTTATCCAATGACGGCAAACAAAATATTGCCTACCTGGAAAACCCATTTAATTTTAATTTGGCCTAGGTAAAAAAAAGATTACGAGTCTGCAACCATCTTAGCAGTTCTGTGAGGTTGTACAGTAGTGCTTTGAGCTAAATAATATCAGCAACAGTGCTGGTGTTAAGCAGCTGTAAGCAACTACATGTTTGCTGTCTTAGTTCAGCATATGAGCATGCTAACACTTGCTAAAGAACATAGAAATATCATTAGATATTTGGTCATACACTAAAATATTGGGCAAATGTTGATCTCGTGATGATGCTAGATGGAACAACGGGGTTCACCAAAGTTATTTAATTAAGTTATTCAGATCTGGAGACTCTAGTCCAAAGCAGTGTACCAAGCAACCCATCAATCAACATTGCTGTCCTCAGAATATATATCATAACTACTAGTGTTCACAAGGACAATGTCACCGTGAACGCACATAGATTATATACAGTATATTCTCTGACCTGTAGTCAGTGACTCACCTGGGATGATCTTGCACTGCTTGAAGGTCTCCATGAGGCTGTACATCTCCTCCTCTGTCAGGAGTAGATTCAGATTGTCCTGCACAAAGCAGTGAGACGAGGGCAAAGGATTACACCTAATAATAAAGTGATGCTCGCGCTGCTTCTTTTATAGTCAAGTAGTACAACACTTGCTGGTTAATAAATGAATATGCTGAAAATTGTCCCCCAGATGGGCTTCCTGCAATTAGCACAAAAGCACACAAGTTATTAGATTGTAAAACCAATTTCAGCTACTGTTGTGTTTCCCAGGTGATACACATAATGTGCAGTGCTCTCTTCATAATGGTATCATCAGTGAGAGAAAGCAAGGAAGAAAAGGAAAAAAGGAGTTATGGGATATGATATTTCACAGATTTTAATGTTTTTTCTCCTCTTAACAATTCAATCCATGTGTCTACAACTAGTGTAAACTCGTCCTCCTTTAATGTGAAAGTAGAGTTTAATCAAATGAAAGAATTTGCTTACTTGAAATACACAAAATACTGGGTACTGTATATTAAATATTAAAATGTTATGTGGATAAACCATAAATTGGTACAGATTTAAGCAGATTCAAAGAAGAAAATGAAACATGTGTCTGATGTAAAAATGTGTGTAATATTCAAATTCCTTCCCAGTGTGGTGAAAATATCAGCAAATTGACAGGCAAGGAAAATCACAGGAGTTTTTAATATAAAGATTTTGTTTGTGCATTATATATGAGATAAGTAGCGTTGTGAAATTTTAATGATCTCTTTGGGATTGTTGAGGTGAGTCAATTCCAGTTTGTTTACATGGTCCTTAATCATCGTTACAATCTGTCAAAAGCTGTATTATGAAACGTAGACGAAAACACACAAAATGCCCACTCTTGAAAAAGAATTTAAAAAAACATCCTCCAGCTCAGCAAATTGAAATGGAATTTGTAATAAGGGGAAATGGATAAAGAGCAGATATGTCAGCAAATAGTCATTAGAAATGTTAAAGTATGAGTTATAGAGCTTGTTCTGGGTTTCAGTTTCACCTCCGGTCTGACTCAGACACACAAATGGCATTCTTTCCAGAGGCTGCACAGAGGGGAGTGTTATAATGATTAATAGCAATAATAAACAAAAAATGGCATAACTTGTGAAATGCATGCAGATGAAGTAAAAGCTTCTGTTGTGACTTAGCCTGCTTGCGAAAGGCCAGTGATGATCAGGCAGCTTTGTCAAAAAATCACTTCTGGATCATCTGTTGGAGTCTTCAGAAAGGTTTGCAAGAATGAGTCTTCAAACAGTCATCAAAGTCTGATCCGAATAATGTTTATTCAATACAAAGGTTGTAAGAACAAACATGAGCAAAATCTCGAGATTTTAACTAACTAAACAAAGTGTTACATCGTCTTATATACTTGTGCAAACCTCTTCTAAACTCTCCTCCTTTGTTTGCGAAACCACAACCCATCTGTCTTAAAACCAATCACGATATCTCAATCATCATTTTGTTTGAATTCATTCATACCCGGGGTGTGATCTAACCATGTCAAAACATTCCTTTCTTTAAAGTCACTCCCTCTTTTTTCTTTTGACAAACCCTGTTTTTCCCGGCTTCTTGCCCTTGTCGGCCATTATGACCCTAATTTCAACTCATACCTGTGTGTAAAGGGAGAAAGCTTCCTGCTTCATATTGTAAAGTTTTTCATTGGGTTGGCTCATGAAGTCAGTGTACCAATATTTTCCAGTTTTATCCTTTGTTTAGTGCTTTTTGGTCTGATTTAAACATCCTATTTTCCTAGTTTAAGCATTTGTTCAAATGCAAAATCCCACAACACTTCCGAAAGTCGAAAAGCGGGACATGTGGCCTCATTATATCAGCCGGTGGGAGCTGAACATGTGCACTAACAAGTTGTGTGATGCCCTCCTGCATTTGTTGTCTACATCACAGTAACTGTAAACACTTAGTCGCCCATTATCTGCAGCCAGAGCATGTGTTGCATGCACTGACCTGATAACTGAGCGGTTATAACACATGCCACACGGGAGCAAAACGCCCGAAGCAGCGAGCGAGTCTCTGTTTTTTTTCGATTTTTGGCTCTGGAACAATTTGCTGCTCATTTCCCCCCACATTTCCAGTCTGTCTCTCTCTCCACTGCCACTATTAAATAAATTCATTTTAAAAAAAAAAGTCCCAGAAATGAAATAATTAAAAGACTATGTACTGTGCGTGTAATTACTCATTGATTAATTTGCACCGCTTTCAACATTAACCAGACCTTCCTTCAAATATCTGAGTGCTGTGAGTGGGTGGTTCCGCTTAAATGACTTATTTGTACACAAGAACATATGAGGGAACTCGCTTCTTTCCTTTTCCCTCCTCCATTCATCCGTTTATGCATTCGTTCATTCACTTATTCAACCCACATATACAGCGTCTGGACCTGGTGGCCATCCAGAAGTCAATGATATCTTTAAAAATGAAATACGGAAGCGGGATAATAAAGTCTTGTCCTGGCTGCAGCAGTCTGGGACACTGCGTCCTTCTTTAGACTGCGATATCATTTCAACTATTACCATAAAGTCTCTGAGCTGAGAGAGCCCAAACAACAGAGAGGCCACTGGTATCACACTGAAAACCCTCGATGCTTCCTTCTTTGGTCCTCTGGTGGTTACTTTCTGCAGGTTTTGCACATCACAATAACCCAATGTGGATGAATTTCAAGAAAGAACATCTAGTTCCGAATTGAATATATGCAAAACAGAGCTGTAGTGCTGCAGATGTCTTCAAATTTATTGTGTATCAGAGTGACATTTATCATCTGTCATTTGTGATTTCCATCTACTAGGCAAAATACATCAAATATCAAGTTTGAAATGCAGCAGATCCTCTTCAGCACCTGATTAATTCCATTGAATTCACATCCAGTTCACCTCCAAGTGACTGTGAGAAATTAAATGCCATGTTTGTCTTCTGAGCAGCTCTTCTGCCATCTCCCAAAATATAAAATATACTTCTCTAACCAAGGGGGAGGTATTGATTTTAACACACCTGTACACGTAGCTCTGACTTCCGAGTTCAAGTCCGAGAGAAACTTTGCTTTTTTCGCTTTTCATAATCATATTCACTACTGATCCCAGGGTCTTATTAAGCTTGTAATGAAACTAACACTTTCTCGCGAGAATTCGTAATTCAATTGATCTGCATCTGCCTGACATGCTTAAGTGAATTAAGAATCAACAACGAGAACAAAACAAATTATCATGCTGTCATCAGGAAACTGCTTCCTTTGTGTTCCCCTTCACCAGACATCACTTCTGCGCATCTCTAATCTAATATCCTCATCAAACGTTACCCCGAGTAACACCAACTGTCTGCACAGCAACCAAACTGCCCATCAACTCTGCATGCTGTTATATCCGTCCGCTAACGTTTCCCTTCAACTACATATTCAGCGCAACCTTAAAATTGATTTAAGTGTTTATGCAACACCTACTGACAGCATCTGGAAAATATGTTCTGTAGGACACAAAAGGCCGCTGGGGAATAAAGTGTAAAAATAGCCACACATTCTAATCTTGTGCTTGGCAGCTTGCATAAATAGTTATTTGAAGACTGTCCTGTTTTGGGGGGAAAAAAAGGAAGTGAGCACAAAACTGAGCACAAATAGCTTTAAATAACCCACATTAAGGTTCTGCACCAGAGCAGACAGTTTTTAAAAATAGATATTCTTAGTGATTTCAAAGCTGCAAGAAATAGTATTTTTATGTGAACAAGGGATCAGATGACTGATGTGAAAGGGGTCATTCACAGTGATGCAGTCACTAGATTATGTCATTGAGCATAAGAATTATCACCAAACCGTGCATTTCTCTTCAGCTCTGTCACTTTTTTTCTTATTGTTCATTAATTTAATTTCCAGCTGGAGCAGAAGCAAATGTCTTTAGTGAAATATTCAGAAACACCTGGATTTTTTCTCAAAAGTTGGTGACGTCGAACTAAAGAGATACAGACGTGGTCTTAAACACCTACATATTTTGTCCCAACAACTTACACCAATCAGCCACAACATTACGACCACTGACAAGTGACGTAAGTAACGTTGATCATATTGGTACTATGTGGTGTTCTGCTGGAAAACTTTGGATTTTGGCATGCGTGTTGTTGAGTTTATTTGACACCCGAATAAACATTGTCCCAGAACAAGCACACTCCCTCATGCAAATGCCAATCCCAAATGTCACTGGCCTACCCCCGCAGGAAAATGCACCCCACCACATGGCAAAAACATCAAACAATCAGGAACATCTTGAGGAACATGACAATGGCCCAAGATGTTGATTTGACCTCCAAACTTCCTAGACCCCATTCTGATCAAGCATCAACAGGATGCAGTGGAACAAGTTTGATTGACAGAGGCCCCACTGCACAACCCAGAGTACCCAAAGGATCCACTGCCAACATCCTGGTGCCAGACCCCATAGGACACCCTGAGATGTCCTCTTGTCCATGTTTAATGGTTCAGAGCATTTTTTGACCACATAAGGGGGACCAACACAATATTAGGCAGGTGGTCATAATGTTATGTCTGATCAGTGTACATTACCATTTGATGTGCAATGTCATTTTTCAAAGTCAATCTTCAGTACAGTATTCACTGCGAAATAGATTTAAAACATGCAATAGATCATTACCACATGAAATACAATCAAAAGTGTGACTGTCACATAAAGAGAACAGCGTGAATTTGCAAAACCATCGACCTGACTGTTTAAACTCTGGGTCAGATGTGCTGCAAAATGTACAAGATGTGACTATTAAACAACAAGACTTAGCTTACATCACTGAAAGCACACTGTGCAGCCGAAACTATGTAGTTTACATTGATCAATGAGCAGCAAAAACAACCCCTGACAGTTTGGATCTGCTTGAATTAAATACATTTATTTATATCATTTATTCATTTCATTATTCAATAACCACATCCCAAATGACAGGCTTTGCAATTTTCTAATTGCATTGCATATTTAGGCTTGAAATCGATTGTTTAGTCCTATATGAATTAAAAAAATGTAAGCGATTAAAACCAAAGACAGCATGTTAGATAGGGATGCAACTAATGATTTCATTATTGAATAATCTGACAATTAGAACCCGACTGATACTGGATTTTTTGGGGGCTGATGCTGATTTTTAGGCAGTAAAAATATCGATAAAAAGATCGATACATTTTTATTTTATGTTATTTACATATACATGTTAGATTTATATTTAGGAGGGATAATGATGGGAAAATCATTATTTATTAACTTGCCAGCAGTGTTTTTCATGAATATAGCAGCTTAAAATGAGTAGACCACTTGAATCTGCACCACTGTCTTTTTAAGTTTTTATATTGGCACATATAGACCACATATAGAGAACATATAGATAGACATGAGTATATATCTGAAGCAACTTTTAAAACTGTCAGTCCTAAACTCATGATATAAAACACAGAATGCAGAATGAACTTCTTTGATGTGATTTCAATGATTTCCTGTCTGGACTGTCAATTAACTAATTGATTAAATGACTGCTCCAGCACATATGGGCTGAATTATTTTTTATTAACAATAGAGGCAGCTGAATAATTTATCCCAGTTTCCTTTCATTAAATTGGGCATCGAGATGAGATGAGGCTGTGATAGTAAAGGATTATCTTATCTCTTAGTAATACATTTTCAGCAGAGAAAATGTTGAGAAATGTATTTTTCTAAATCTAACATTTGGAAAAAAAAACAACTAATAATAATATCAGTAATGTGAGAGAGAAGCAGTTATACAGTTAAGTCTCCATTTATTGATTTGATTTTTTTTCAATATACCATATGTCAGCCTTGACAGGGGGATGTCAGCAGCCTCCTCTACTGACGGCATCGCTGACAAAGATTAGGTGTTGCTGTCAAAAGTATAGAGTGTGTGTTTATCGTATCTGTTGGCACCTTAAAAAAAATATGTCAACCCAATCTCCCTCAATGGGAGTCGCTTTTCGTCTCCGCTCTCTCTGATCCATCAGCTGTAACACAAAGACACATTCCCTTTCCACAAGAGCTGTTCTGCTTTTGTTTCTAATTTGAGATAGCCCTCTCCAATGTGATTAGTCACAGGAAGCAGCCAGTGGCAGAGCAGATGGGAAAATACTGGCTGATCACAGGCTGAAAAACACAGAAAAAATATAAGTTTCCTTCAGGGAAAATGGCCCAGCTAGCCTCACGCCATCACTGAACACTGACTCAGCCTCTTCTGTGTTGTTAACCTTCCCACACTGCTGATGCATACATCAGCCGAGCATTATATGTGTGCTTGAAGGGTCACAGGCCCCCAGCTGTGCAGACTCGGTGTTTAACTGGTCAAAAATGACAAATGTCTCATTCTTGGTTTGGCAAATCTTCAGATATCTTTTTCTCTTAGTGTTGCATTTGGTTTCTGTAGGGTTTTGCTAAAGTTTTCCAGTGATTTCACAGCAGAAACATTTGATATTGAATCATCTGGATTAGTGATAGACCAATTGTCGAGGCTGATATTTGGCATTTTCCCGATTATCAGTATCGGTAAATTGTTGACTGATTATTGATAGATTAAATGCAGTCTAATTCAGCCACCTCACTCTGTCTGTAGTAATTCTGTTGTCCCAGAAAGGTCTCTCAAAAATAGGAAACTCAAACCGTTGCCACAACCAGGAAATTAGCTACTCTCACAGTGGCTAAGGCTATGCTAACAGCTAGCGGCTAAGTCTGGAAAAGTCTATAAAACAATAGACAAAAAAAGCAAAAAACAAAAACAGAGTCTTGAAAACAATAATTATGCTTCAAGATCTGGACCTTATAAGGGATTGAACAGTAAAAGACTAAGAAAACAGAGAAGAACAGCAGACGTAACTGATCAATCTCAGTGGCCGCAAATATTGGTTATCGGTCTTTGCCGACTACAGATAATTGGCATCGGTATTGGCCTTGAAAAACCCATATCGGTCGATCCCTAATTTGGTTGCAACATGATGATGCTCAGTAAAAAAAGAAAAGTACACCGATCAGGCGTAACATTATGACCACCTGCCTAATATTGTGTTGGTCCCCCCTTATGTGGTCAAAAATGCTCTGAACCATTGGACATGGACAAGAGGACCTCTCAGGGTGTCCTATGGGGTCTGGCACCAGGACATTGGCAGTGGATCCTTTGGGTACTCTGGCTTGTGCAGTGGGGCCTCTGTCAATCCAACTTGTTCCACTGCATCCTGTTGATGCTTGATCAGAATGGGGTCTAGGAAGTTTGGAGGTCAAATCAATATCTTGGGCGATTGTCATGTTCCTCAAGATGTTCCTGATTGTTTGATGTTGTTGCCATGTGGTGGGGTGCATTTTCCTGCGGGGGTAGGCCAGTGACATTTGGGATTTCCATTTGCATGAGGGAGTGTGCTTGTTCTGGGACAATGTTTATTTGGGTGTC
>OMNN01013411.1:2824-16784 GCA_900302755.1 Chromis chromis
GTTATTTATTTGTACTGTTTTTGAATATTACACTAGTCCGCTGTTTTGTTCAAATATTTTTTCTAGCACCCTTGCAGATTTTTTTTTTTTTTTTTTTTACAGTGCAGGTTGACATCCAATTCCAGGTTCCTAAGTTCCTCTGCATTTAGTCAACCTACAGTACACTGTGACAGCTTGAAGATGCATTTGATTTGTTGAGTCTTGTGCTAAAAGAGCTTGTCCTTTCACCCAAAGACATCACTCTCCTTGTCACCCAGGGCTTTTACCTTTAAACCAGCTTGGCACCACGTTGGGTGATGAGTATAAGATTGTATGAGGAGAGGAATTATTCTGTAAAATACTGGAAAAAGTTCAAATACAACCATCAGAATATGAATCCGTCACACATGGCAACTCTAAATAAATCGTATTCCATAAATGACCATGTGCTGGTGCTCTGTTAGAAGCCAAAGTGCACGGCCAAAAGGCTTAGTCCCATTAAATTTTTCCAAAATCAATTCCAAGACAGCACACACATTTGAAACAATAGAAAAGCTGTTGTGAGGACTGCAGATCAGCCGGCCTCTCCACCCAGTCCGGCTCTACCACACACCTGCTGTGTGCCGTGAGAGGACGGAACAACTGGAGGCCCGGACAGCGAGCATTATGCGCGTATGTTTGGAAGAACAGAAGCACAACTGGGCACACAAGCTCGCGGATGAATGTGTGTGTTTACGTGTGCATGGACATATAAGAATGCGTCGGTGCTCGTGGCACAAGGCTCGATTTAAACCTCCGCCGAATGCCACTGTGACGCCAGGCAGACTTTGTGTGGCCCGCATACCTCCACTGAAGAAGATATGGAAAAAATCTGTGGAGCAGTAAGTCTTGGAGATTACATGGCTCCTCCCGGCTCTGGCCTCAATAATGCCTCAAATCCAACAGTGCCATGTCAGTGCAATTTGGAGCTTTTGTCTTTGGGGGTATTAAAAAAAAAAAGAAGAAGGCAAATCTCCATCTCACATCATTGGTCACTGACACTCTTGATGGGGCTGTTCGTGAGCATGTGTGTCCATATGCCTGAGAAAGAGCTGCTGTGTGCACAAAGCAGAGAGGAGACATGAGAGAGGGGATTACATGTAGAAATAGCAATGGATCAACTAAAACACAACATTGGTTTGATTTTTTAATTGCCTCCCGGCCCTACAATGAATGGCCAATGCAGCTGTCTGCGCGAACAGCTGCTTGACTAAAAAGCTTGGACAGAGCAGGCTCGGGGAGGGAGAGAAAAAGAACAGCGCAGGAAGAATATGCAGACTATGAGGTATTTTGCAATTTCACAACTTTTGAAAAATGCATGCAGGATTAAGAATCACTTTTATTGGAAATTCACATCTGCTCCGAGGCGCATTTCCCAGGGAACTTGCAAAGATGCATTCTCTATGCTGTCTGGGCGAAGCAGAAACAGCATGGTGTATTACTACACAAAGTAAACTAAAGCAGACAATGGTTTTTTTTTTTTTTTCTTCTTCTTTCAGCTTTGTTAATGTGGAATTTGTGAGTTTACAAGTTGCGATTTACAACTGTGGAAGAACCAGGGGGTCTGAAAGGTTTGATGGAGCAGTCTGTATGGATTTCCTGCTGAATATTTGTCAGACTTGAATTAAGCACTGTTGTTTTGCTCGCTCCCTCTGTCTGCCTCAGCCCGAGGCCTTGTGGCTGACTACTCCACATCTATAAATCACAAGGAACGCATGCTTATATCCCAAAGCAAGCACGCTGAGTCAGTCTGGCAAGGTTAATCACATTCACATCTCCTCGGCCTGTTTGCAGCAGCCAACTGATAACCAAACACACATTACGGGGCATGATCCCTCATGTTTTGTGAATTCTGCTCATATCATGCTTTAGCAGTGACGCCACATGAAAAGAGTTGCATGTAGGTAAAGCTGCGGCTCCGCTGTGTTTTTGGTGATTGTTACCAAGCATAAACAGCATCGTCTCGGGTGTTTGAGCAACGGAAATGGAGCCAAAACACATAAAGAAATGGCGTAAAAAAGGGAGAAACAGATATTGCAGGGGTGGGGCTGGATGAGGATCGACTACAATAGGAGACAGAAGTTTCATTCACGTCGCACACATGCTCGGCTTACACTGGGGCCAATGGTCGGCTGCTCTCATATCCTTCTGTCTGTGTGTTTGATGGACTTTGGAGAATATGGGAATCTTTCCAAGTCTGACACATGGTTTCGAAGCCTATGAATATCTCTGAATGTGGCCGGTATAAGTTGTAATATCACTGCTGTGGGTGTGTTTGCGAGTTGTTCACCGGCATGTGATTGTGCTTCAATCTTTTTTCCATTCAATGCTTTCGCTATTCTTTTTTTTTCTTCTTCCCTTTCTCAGAAGTGCCCTACCCAGATATGTAGGAATTAGGCCACATCGCTCACTACCATCCCGCTCTAATCAAAGTGCCGATTCTTGAAACAGACAGCTGTTGTCATGTGCTTTGATTCCAATGGCTATCTGTCCCTGTAGCTGCCCCGAGTTCTTAGTTGGCCAGCTGAGGTTGTAGGGGGAACCAGGGTTAACGGCGTCTGCCAGTTCAAACTCCCGTCAGAGATAATTCACAATACAGCAATACACCACAAACACACTGATCCAAGGTAAGTTGCTTTTTCTTCTCCTCTCCGGCATGACTCACCCTCAGGATCAGACATACCTGAAGATGCTAATCAAGACGAATTAACCTTTTATGATTTTAAATGCCATTCATAGCTCTTCTCTAATGCAGAATCTAACACAGAAGCGAAACTAGTACCTTTAGGAGTCTAACAAAGCGTCGGATAGCAGGTGATTTAGGGTTGTGTCCTCTGTTTGTATGATTTGATATAACCGCATAAGAACTGGCTCATCAACAGACTGAATGCAAATGTGAGAAACATCTGCTGAAAAGCAAAAGGGGAGAAAAACAGCCGTATCAATTTCCCAGCACTTCACACGAACTTCTCCCCACCTAGCACAACTGCGCTGCAGCAATGAGTCAATCAAACTCGTTCAGCCTTGCCATGTTCCTCCACCTTTCATTCCCCTTAAACCACCTCAAGCGGGAGGGGGAAAAAAAGCCTCTAAATGCCTCCTTGGCTAAAGATTTTTGGTGGATCAGGACGGCTAAATTTACACTCTCCGCCAGTTATTGTCTATTCATCTATTCCTGGTGCGGGACAGTTGTCTTGGGAGGGCGGAGGGGGGGAAGGTTAGGGCAGAAACAATACCAACTGTTGCAGGCGAACTGAGGGCTTTATCTTAAATGCAGATTAAGCTTCAGATGTGGAGGCCAAAGAGGCTGAAAGCACACGGCGGAAAAAAAAACTTAACCAGCTTTAAAAATACCCAACATCGGGGCGAAAGATTTGAAAAGGAATTTTAAGCAAAATATTATTGACGTGATATCTAACATGCCATAGTTTGATAAAAATAGGTCTGCTGGAATAAAATCCAACATAAAGCTTTTCCCAAACATGCGAAAGATGATTTTAAAAGGTATTTATCAGTGAAAAGTGCCAATCTAAAGGACAAGAATAAAGCCTGATATGAAGAAGAGAGCTTTTCTAGGATTATTTTGGTTCTTTTTGGGCACTACTTTGCGTTTGACTGCAAATTTGCACTTTGTACTTGACTGCAAACTTGATCAGTTTCAAAATACAGTGATAAAACTGTCCTATTAGCGTGCACATTTAGAATTCAACACTTTCAAATCATATAAAACGAATACACAAACATTCTTTCACACCTGCACACAAACTAACTGTTGAAAAATATTGTGTGTTGTGCAGAGGCATGCGAGCATTTAGATTTCTGAGAGCACAGTTGTCATAGTTTATTACAATTTGTTGCCTGTTCAATAATGCATCACGGATCAGGAGGCAGCTGGAAGTAGGAGAGCGTCATCGTGAAAAGAGAAAGACGAGGCATGTTCAAACAAAGCACTGGAATAAGCTTCACGGGCTGCTTAGTGGAGTGATACGCTGAAACTTGGAAAGAAAAAAAAAAGGCAGAAAGATATTGGTGTATCCAAGATTGGGGAGAGGTTCGATTCCTAATAACATACACAAACATATAGGCGGAGGTCAGATGTCAAATGGCTCTGAACTCTCTCCCCTTTAGACTGAGGACATCTGAGGTCTCTCTGTGTGCTGCTCTCCATTTATTTTACCCATCATCCCTCATCAGGCCGGGGCGACCCCGTGACCCCTCAGCTAGGGTTACCTGTCAGTTGACTGTCTATTCAGGAGCGTGGGGGCCTGATGCTGTGTCAACATTTGCTCTGCAGGAAAGAGGAGGAAGAGTTTGGTTCTGTGTGGCGAAAGAAAGCAACAAAGAAGAGACAAATTAGTAGAATCAGAAATTCGAATTAGTTCATCCAAACTGATCTTTTTTTGTGGTTTCATATGCTCAGATTTCACTGCAGAGCCCCCAACTAGCGCGCTCTCACCACAGATGACATGCATGTGTGATAATTCCTGTTTGCTCAGAGACAAAGATCCAAAGGAGCACAGTAAACAGATGCTCGCATGGATACCTACTGAGGGGTACCTACAAAAACATTCCGAAAGCCCCCCCTCTGTGTGTGCTGTCAGCTATCAATCAGAGCGCCGTAAGTGGGATCCTTGAGCTGAGATGCTATCAGCTCTGCCCCATATGCACTCACACCACAGTTTCCCTTATCTCCGCACAGATAACAGATCCCCTCTCACAGCGAGAGGCCCGAACCAGACACACTTGCTTTTTTTCCTGCATGTGTCCCAGCTGTGCTACAGGCCACTTCATTTCAGACAGGGGCCCTCGACGAAAAAGAAAAAAAAAAAAAAACAGTCAATTTGCTCTAGTTCCTGTTTAAAATTCAATAAGTGTGTCTTTTATATTGCAGCCGCGTGGTGCTAGCGGAGGCTACAGAGGGCGCGTGTGCTACTTCTGATTCCAATCTCTGATGTTATCAGCGTCCAGAAGAAACGTGATACACGTCTCGGTTGACAAATCTACATAGGCATGAAATTAAACAAAAACCAGAAGCATGAAACATTATCAATTTCCTGCAACTGTGCTTTCTTTCTTTTTTTTAATTATTTTGTCAACATTCCATTTCCGGAAAACTGTTTAAGGTTTACAGTCTGTGTTAATAACCAAAGCGAACAGATGGTTGAGGGTTGTGCAATTAAAAAAGTGCATTACACACGCATGTATGCTGGATTTCAATGTAAATTTTGCAGCTTCATGTAATGTATGTTTCCTATATAGAGCTGTAGATGTGTGAGATCAGTACAGTTTGGTTTGAGGACAGCAGGCAGAGAAGATGGTCCTGAACTGAGCCTGTTTTTTGGGCTTCCACCAGACCACAGCACGTTGGGCCTAGTAACAAAAACAAGCATCCTGGTGTGGAGCTGGTCCCACAGTGTGAGGACCTTAATGAGGAACATGTGGAGCTGCCCAGACACACTGTCAGAGGAAACCCAATCCCTCACTCCCTCTTTTTTTTCTCTCTCTCCCCCTTCTTCCTCCCTTCCCCCCTTTTCTCCCATTCTTTCTTTCTTTCCCACTCTCTTTCGCTTCACTCTTTTCTGTCACTGTGTTTTTGCAATGTAGAGTTATTTGTTTGCCCAAAACATAAAGAATTCTCTTTAGACTTCATATTTTTTCGATTGTAGCAGAACCTTTCTCCTGCTGTGAGTGGGAAAAATACACTGGCCTTGCTTTCTTTTTCTTTTTCTTTTTTTTTTTTTTACCTGGCCTTGTTGTCCAGAAACTCTCTCCACCTTGTTTCAGAGTTGTATACACATGTGCTGGGTCATGCAATGCAATCCGCTCATAAGGAAAGACAGGAAGAAAGAGGTCTTTCTCCACCCATCAAGCCTGACAGCAAGAGTTCCTTTCATCTCCTGAATTCATCCTCACCGTCCACCTGGATCAATTAACTGTTTGCTTCAGTGGTCATCAGCTCCACAGTGTGGAACCTCAGATCATTCAGTAGACAGCAGCTTATTGGATGCAGATATGGCTTTGGATTTTGTAGTGCAAATTCAGTATGCACTTGTACTGATTCTTAAACAATGTGTTTTCTCCCCCCCAGGAAATGTCACCTCTCGCTCCTGAAGATGGCAACAGGTGAGGCAAAGCCGGTGCAAATGTGCATCAACAGCTCTGTTTTCAAGCTGCCATGGGGAAAAGCGCAACCTGTTTGCAGGAGGAGGGGTTAGTGGATTTAACATGTGACCATAAAGCGCAGCCATAAAGTAGATCAAGCAACCAAGCCTCCAAAATTAGCTGCACAAACAGAGTAAGGTAGATCCCTCTGGGGGGATAAGCTCGGCACAGTGGATCCAGTGTGACAGAGGCCCTTCTGGCAGCTCAGAACAATCCAAACGTTCCACTTGGGTTGAGCTGTCTTCGTTTGCCCCCCTTCTTTACTATATATATATATGTATATATCAGCCCCACACCAACATGGGCCTGTGAAGACCTTTCACAGGACTGACAGGCCACCTGAATCACACAATTGTATGGCTGGAGGAGCCTGCATGTGTATAGAAAAACCAGTGATCCAATAACTGTCTGGGTTCACTTCTCTCTCATAAAGTCAGGAGGGGGGGAGCGCAGAGGGAGAGCCACAGCTACAAGCCAAATATTCCAGCTGCGCCCAAAACAAAAGCTTTAACTTTGAATTTAATTGCAGAAATCACACGAAATTTCCTTAACACCAGCATTTTATCCAGTAAATTAGCTGGTGAGTTAAAGCTCTTTATCTGCATGGCACAACAACCAGCAGAGGCTAAAAAGGCTGAGATCTGGTGAGGCTACGTGCCTTGCAGATGGTCCGGCCTCGCAGCAGCTGTGCAAATGAAAGACAGAGTGTCGTTGAAGGAGCGAGAGAGATGGAAAGTTGGCCACAAAGGGGAAAAAAGAGTAACATACAAAGTTGAGAATGTAATGGAAAAATTAATAGCGCAGCGAGATTTACCGAGAGAAAAATAATCGAGTATTTCCTCAGAATTTTGTGTAAGAGACAAAAAAACCTCACACAATAGCCGTGTTTTTTGGCAGGTAAGACATAAATAATAAATAATAAAAGTTTCTCTACTCATTAATGCATGAATAATACCGGTTGTACCTTCAAAATAAGAGTGTCAGGCTCTATTTTTAACATACTGGGTAAACTCACAACCCCATTAGTTAAGTCTGGAGTGAGAAAACAACAGGTGATAAAGTCCTGCTTGATGCTAAAAACACAGAAACATTTGTTCCCAGAGGAGGAGGAGTCAGACAGGACATTTGCCCCTCAGTATTCCCTACTTTTACATCTACATATACATATATTAGTGCGTTTGTCTGTCCATACTGTCTATAATGCACTTTACTGCTGCTTTTGCACCTCTGGTTAGATGCTAAACTGCATTTTGTCGTCTTAGTAAGAGATAAGATAAGATAAAACTTGATTAATCTTAAAGGTGTGGCAGATATTGCTCCGAAAAAAACCAAATGACATAACGGAAAGAATGCAGTGCCTTAAAAATTGACTTATTTTGTTGCAATTGCAATGAAATTAAGGAATTCTATCCTATAAGAAATTCTATTCTATTCTAAAAAGTGGAGAAGATAATAATATACAAGTATGATACATTACTGAAATAGAATAAGTGAGTTACATGAGGTTAGAATAGAACAGCAAGAAGTAATGCAGGCAACGATTTTGAATTGTGATATCTTCCTAACTCTACTCTCCTAACACTGCTGATTGACCGTGCATTATTGCCTATGTTGTATCAGAATGCTTGATACATTCCAAAATCACTATCTGCCAAAGTCATCTGTTGGACTTAGGCATGTTTGGCCCTACACAAAGATGGCTTTTCTGAAAACCTTAAAATATGACTTAGGCAATTATGCTATGAAGTTAACCATATGGCACACGAAAAATGAAATACTGCACCGGAAAAATGAGATGAAATATGTTGCACAATAAAGTGAAACATTGCACATGTAATCAAAATGATGCACTTGTAGTAGCAGTGCAATGACAGTAAAGTTGAATATAATTGAATTTGAATAGAATTTTAGCTTTGCAGGAGAGAATTTGCATTTCTGCAACACTAAACAGCCCAAAATAGTAATCTGAGCATGCATGTGTTGTACCGTATATGTGCACTTAATATGCAGTTTTCTGACTGTTAGGACCCCAACAGGCTGCTATTCTCCAGTAATAATCAGGCCAATTATAATTTCACCGCTGCTGAAGCCCCTTCTCCACTGTCCCTCAACCCCCCCACCAAGTAATTGCCACTACATGTAAATATCAAGTGGTTAGTGAATAATTAGTCTTTCATTGGCCAGCCATCACCTCTTGGGCCCCGGCTCCGCTCCAGTCCCCTCCCTCAGAGCCGCCCTGAAGACAGGGGCCCCTTTTTGAATGACAGCGCTTTGGGAAGGGAAGACGAATTTTTGTCTGATTTTTCCCCGCAGCCGCAGCGTCGATGAGAAGCAGTCGAGGAACTCCATTCTAACTGAATGGATTGGTATGGGGAGAAGCGGACCTCAGATCACGGCTAAGCGGCAGCTTTGGGACTGTGTAACGTTGACGATGGTTTTACTTTCGCTGCTGTTTCGACCAGGTAAGAGGAGATTTGGTTTTAGGTTGGTTTTTTTGTTGCTGTTTTCAACCCCGCAATCCGTGCTCCCCCACTCCGCTGCTGCATGCAGAAAAAGCTGCGGAACGGAGGTGGGGGTAGAAAAGTAAACTTTAAAGCGGTGTGTTGTGGTTTAAGTGTGATTCTTACCCGATTTGCATCTTCTAACTGCTCAGTTGTTGTTGTTTTGGTGGCAGAAGAAGCAGAAAAAGTCACTGTTGTTTTAAAGTCCGCTGCAGGGACAAAGTGAGCTGCCAGCTAGCCGAGCAGCAGCACGAGTTAACTCACTTTACGAACCACTTTTTTTCTTCAAACTTCACCTTTCCCCCTCTTTGGACAACGTCCCCAAACAATTAACCACTCAACCGCTTAATTTGTTAACCACATTTCAATAAGTTTACTCGGAACTGAGCGGCGAAGTTTCCCCCAAAGTTACGGATTAGCTTCCAGTTAGCATAGCTCGACTAGCAAACTGGCGTCCAGCACCCGCAGTCAGCCCGACGAGAAAACCACGGAGCTTTGTGTGTTTTTAAAAGCCAGAAAATACCACAACTTGGACTCCAAACACCGACTCGTAGTATTTAACACACGGCTGTAACTTTTAAGTCCAGTCTCGGTTGTTTTAGTTGTTGTTGGAGCTCAGAGGACGGTGGTATTTCACCTATTCATGCTTCATTTATTAACTTTGTTAGCTACCATGCATGGGGGTCCAACTTTTTGGCCTCTGAACGTGTTGGTCGCAGAAACCTCCAGCAAAACCCAAAAACATGCTTTGATTTAAGCCAAAACTTTCTAATATCACACCGTGAGGCTTTTCCTAACTCAAATTTGTGCTCATACAGACTTTTGTTAAGGAGTTTTGTTGTTAACTTAGTTGGGGGATCAGTAAAAACTATGTGTTTATATGCGAAACTCACCTGACACCCTGTGTCTTTATATGCATCAATAATATACTGATGATTAATAGTTTGATATTGATAAAGGTTAGCTGTAAAATGTTAAAAATGCATTTTAAGAAGTTGTAAGGCATGTAAGACCTCTCAAGTGATAGATTATAACCATTTAATTATTAAACCCAACAGCCAAAATCAGAATTAAACTATAGTAAAATGATGTCAAGATGATTTAAGGTACTTTTTGTATTGTTTTGGTACTTTGGTACTAGTTTTGTAGGTGAAATATACAAGTATAGTAGCTGAAATGAAGGCTACAAACAGTTCATTGGAGTAAACGTGTCCAGTTGTGCTTAAAACTTTGTATATTTCTGTTTTAACTTACAGTTTAATATTACAAAACAGCCACCATATCTGTTATTACTTTAGTTTATTACCATTAAAAGTGCACCAGCCATGTTTTGTACTTCAGCCGACTCTGGATTCGAGGCACTTACACTACCTCTGTTGGTGAAATTGAGTATTTAACACTTAAACCCATAGACTAGATCCAACAGAGTTTCTTTATCTAACTTAAATCTACTCATCTGCAAGATACTGATACTGTTTGTGTGGCCATTTTGCTTTTTCCTCTCCTCTTCTCGTGTTTCCCACTTGTTGGTAGCTTACTAATTGCAGGAACATAAAGACCCTTCGGGGAGAGTTGTTGATGGTTGTGCAGGCAGTGATTTTCAGAAAGTGTCAATCGCGGCGAGACGTGGAAAGGCCAGTTTGAATTCAGATGAAGGATGCCTCTAGCTTGACCTCTCACACTCCATCTCAGATGTATCGGGGCTTATGTTGAAGTGCAGCGACTGCTAGATGCATTAATCATTTGTGCTGCTCCCTCTGTGCATTGGACTTATGTGGAAATATTCTTGTGCACTTGGTGTGAAATCTTCATGCTTATCTAGTCGTCTTTGTCCAGGCTGTTGGGAGATTAGGTGGAGTAAACAGAAGATTATTCTGTTGCAATGGGAGAGCAGTCTGTTGCAATTGATCCCAGTCTTGCAGTAAAAGTGATGTATGTGTTGGAGATTGGGCCTGATCCTGATCTGAAATGGAAATATATCCACCTTACAGCATGGCAGCATGTGAGACATCCCACCCAAAAGTAGCATGAAAACTGAAATGAACTTGATGAATGTCCGCGTTTTTAACTTCTCACAGTGGTAGTTGTAGTTCTTTGTTTTCCTTGATAATAAATATCCCACATGTGAGTCATAATTTAACCGGAACCTGAGAATTTAGGCTGCACCACCTAAATATCTCACGCTGTGCGTCGTGGCCCCTTCCGCCTTCCAGCTTCCAGCTTGGACCCTCAGTTGCTGACTCTTTGTGATATTGTTCTTGAGATGCTCCTGAAGGTAGCTGCCACATACACCAAGCCCTGCCGTGCCATTTAGTAAAGCTTAATGGACTTCAATTACCTCAGCAACAGCCAAACCACATTCAACACCCTCAGGCAAACTAACACAGGTTGGTTTCCTCCTACAGTGAGGCTACTTGCTATTTCTGTGAGGGCTAGTTGGGGGAAATAAGTTTTGACTGACTCTGGAGCACAGTGTGGGATCAGGGCCTCGTGAGCTCACGCACTTGGGTTTTAATGGCTCTCTTGATTGAGCTAAACTTGATAATGGAAAACTTTTGACTCTGCTGCCTCATGCACTGAGCTGAGGTAATGTATCTGTAAATGTCAGAGGGATATTAAGATTCCTATTAGGAGTATTATTTGCACAGATCGGAGGATCTATCCAGCATCATTTTTGCAGATGGGGACGTTACTGATGATTGAATTACCTGTGACATTAATGATACTGTAGCACCAGTTTTAATGTTGATCACTTTTGTTTTTCAGCTCACTGCCAGCAGTGTCGAATCCAGCGCTGTAATGCGGAGTACGTGGCTTCTACCTCACCCTCTAGTGGTCTGCAGGAGGACGTGGCCATGGATGTGGACTACTGCATCGCCCTGAGGGCCTATGCCCTGTGCACCCGGCGGCAGGCACGCAGCTGTAGGGGCGACCTCGTCTACCACTCGGCCGTCTTTCGCATTAAGGAGTTATTCTCTCAGCATAACTGCTCCAGCGACGGGCCCACCTCCTCCGCCAAGGTCCCCAGCACGTCTCGGCCGGCCGTGTCCGAACTCTGCGACTACGAGAATCGGGTCCTCGTGTCGGGCTCGGCTGGTCAGCAGAAGAAATACGCCCACTGTGGATTATTCGGAGACCCACACCTACGGACTTTCCGGGACGAGTTTCAGACCTGCAAGGTGGAGGGGGCGTGGCCTCTGATTGATAACCGCTTCCTGTCGGTGCAGGTGACCAATGTGCCCGTTGTCCTGGACTCCAGCGCCACGGCCACCAGCAAGGTAAGGATGAGTTTAGAGCAGCTTTACCTGGATTTTCTTTGGCTTTTGACCCCTTAAAATGAAGAAATGTCCCCATATGCTTGTTTTTTATGCTTTAAGTTAAAGCAAAGTAACTCTCTCTTCTTATAAAAATTAATTTTAGTACAGGAAAAGGTGAATCTGCTCACAAATTAGACTAAAATAACCCTCCCCTTTATATTTATCTCATATTTGGACCCATTGTTTGAGACCATATAGTGCAATAACCATCTGTTGTTTTTACACAACAAGAGTGGAAGCTTCCCCACTACAACCACCTATGTCCATATTAGATGTGAGCGCTCACAATATAGCAAGTTTTAAACCGATGCCCTACACAAGTGGGTTGTTTTTTTTTGCTAGTGCTAGCTTGTGAGCCCAAGTATTGCCATAAAGTATCAAACATGTGAAGTTAATCGTCATTCCACGGTGCCTCTCGAGTCTCCAGCATTCCTCATGTCTTGGAGCTCCTTCAGATCTATGAGGGGAAAAGAGAGAGGAGGGGAGTCCTTCAGTGGTGTTGAATCACAGACATGCTTGAGCGCTCTACCTTTAACACATGGGTGGTCATATGGTAGTGATTAACGCTCACTCAAACATTTTCCTCCACCGCCACGATCTGGAATGTTTTTTCACCCCTCTGGTCAAATAATTAACTGGGCGCTTTTTGTGTAAATATGGAATAATTTGGAAAAATAAGGGAATTATTGGCCAGCAGCAAGGATTTCATGATTCTGTTAATGAAGGAGGCAGGTCTTTTCTGGTTTCGATTTTTGTTTATTTTTTTAATTGTTGAAACCTTTATCACAACTTCTGTCTATCTCTTTGTGGTACTGAAAGTCACATGAACAGCTTGTGTCCATTAAATTCAGTTAATCAGACTCCTTTTGTAATATGAATAGTGAACAACTGGTTTCTCACTGCCAAGAAATGTCACTGACTTTCCTAAATTGAATTCTCCCTTTTTAAAAACAAACCTAAATATAAAACAACAAACTGTAAAAATTACATCAGGAATTTCAGAACAAACTTTTGCATTGTGTCCTTGCTGCGCTGCCTGATGCAAACCTGTAGCGTGGATTTTATCTGTGCCAGCACCCGCATGCCCTCATCATGCTTTCGGAGTTGTTTTCAACTGCCAGACTTAAGACAGGAAATCATCCATCAAATACAGTAAAGCCCGTAAGTGTAAACGTAACCACAGCCACCGCTTTGTCAAGATACTTTGAAGAAACAGAGGTTAGGCCCCAATTTTTCAAAGCTCAGCTGGAATACAAATCACAGTCAGTCACTGAGCAAACACCAGCAGTGCCTGTAGAGCAGCAGCAGAGGTTTCAGACTTGTTATGAAACAGTGCTGTTTGTTTCCACATCCAGCAACAACTGGGGGAGTTAGATAAGCATCAGTTATTTATTTTAGTTGGGGGAAAAGATAGGTGATGGTGGCGATCAAACAAAGATCTTTATTGACGTTTATTTGAGCGATAACCTGCTGTGTTGATAACAATCCAAGTGAGCGTTGTGTGGTCCTTTTTGATATGAAATTAATTTTGTGATGATGATGTTATGAATTAATTGGCTAAAGATTACATCAAAGAGAAAATCAGTGTCTCTCTTTAGGAAAAAAACACCAGTGTGAGGCATCAACACCCTGCACACACTTTAAAACATTTGGTTTCTTGCTGCCACCTAGTGGATTTAGTTGGTATTATTCTTATTAGAAAAAAAACATTGACAATATTTTGCTGTTTATTTTTTGTCAGTGTGTTTGTATATAAGGACTGATGTGACTTAGCTGGTGATTTAGTGGTTACTTATTTATTTACTTACTGATTTTATTTTTCAGATCACGGTGATTTTCAAGTCCTACCACGGCTGCACGGATCAGAAGGAGTACCAGGCCACCACTGAAGATCTGCCCCTGTTCTTTCAGGATGGGACTCGCAGTGGCGGCGAGAGCGGCAGCCTGACCATCGCAGAGCGC
>OMNN01013412.1:2503-17606 GCA_900302755.1 Chromis chromis
GGGGGGGGCACGAAAATTTACTGAAAATTCCATCAAAATCCGTTCATAACTTTTCAAGTTATCTTGCTAACAAAGAAACAAACAAACAGACAAACGCCGGCAAAAACATAACCTCCGCTTTGCGCTTCGGGCTTGGAGGAGTAATAAGGTAAAGACCTTACGAAATTTAAATGAACAGAGAATCCAACAAGCCAAAGTTTCTTTTGGATTCCCTATGAGCAAGCAGTCGGTGATGGTGGGAAGGAACCAAAACAAACAAACACTTCAATGGGAAGGAAAGAAAAACCTCCGGCAGAACCGAACTCAGAGAAGGCGGCCATCTGCCTCGACCGGCTGGGGTGAGAGTGCGGATGAGGGGGGTGGGGGATAGCAGGTTTTACAATTGTTAAACAAATATCAGTGAGAAAAAGCTATTGATGTTGCTCCTTTAACAGCAAGAAGTCAATTATGCAAATGTTCAATCTGCAGAAAAACATGGGTTCCTGCCATAAAAACCACACAATTCATAATAAAGTTAAGGATGCGGAGGTTGTAATTGATGACAATAGGGACCGGTCTTTCACCAAAGCGATCTGTTTACTGTACGCCGTGTTTCAAAGTCGCTGTTAGTGTAATCAGGTAATGTAGACCAAAGAGGAGGACTGATAGGGCGAAGAGAGGCCCTGTCAACAGTCCTGGTTTCAAGCTGCTGCTTCAACAAGCTGCTCAGGTGAAGAGGAGAAGAAGAAAAAACCTTCCTCTCCCACACGCACACACATAGTGAACCCGATACACCTACACTGTAAAACTCCCATCGGAATCCGGCAAATCAGAAGTTCTCGTGTATGTGCAGGTGAGTGTATTTGCCATCCAGCTGCCAGTGTGTGTGTGTGTGTGTGTGTATGTGTGTGTGTGGAGAAGACTGAAGACTTGTACTGTTCAGCTTGTACAGGATGACTCAGCAGCATTCAGCCCCCACGGGAACACAGACTGCCTGTTAGCGCTCGGCTAATAAGATGCCTGCTTGAGCTGATGCATCACCATCCCACCTGAACACTGCAGAGGAAGAGAGAGAGAGAGAGAGAGAGAGAGAGAGAAGGAAGGAGGAAGGAGGGAGGAGGGGAAGGAAGAGATGCAGATGTAGATATTAGACAGAGAGGTATAGTGTCTTTAAGATGAGTGCACCTGTCTGCAAGCACAAGCTGCTGCTTTGAGCTCACTCTGTCTTCTGAGTGTTTAAGATGAAATGAAAATGTTTTCACAACCGCTCGCATACTACACATTATTGCAAATCATGCTGTTTTGTGTGATTTTACACAAGCAAAGTTGTGTGAAGATACACAGGTAAAGACATGCATATGGGTTTATGAAGGGGGAGATTGTAGGGTTTGGTCACCATATCTATTAGCTATTATCACATTTTTATGTCAATGGGTGAGATCTGGGGATACAGAAACGTCACTACAAACAAGGACAAACATTTTAGTGGGGGTATTTAGACTGTTTTTTCAGAGTCAGAGTGGTCTGACATGCAACAAATCAAACCAGGAACATTGTGGTCATATTATGTGTTGTAATGACTCAGGCAGTGGAAACTTAAATGCCATTATTGGATAAAAACTGAGGATTATAGTCACTGACAATGTATTTGAGCATTCAGTCATTCATATACATCAGTGCATGGCAACTACAGCATGGTTGAGGAATAGTTGAAGTTCAGGAAACATTGTGGTTTTGGTCGAATGAAGGATGTCAAGCATTAAAGTCAAGACATACATCTACCACAACAGTAACCACTTCCACATACTGGGAACAGACTGTATCTGTTATAAAAACACAACTGCTGCCATTTTCCAATATTGTAAAAAAAAAAAAAAAAAAAATGCATGGCAAATTCACAAAAGAGCCTGCAGAGAACTACTGTGACTATAAAGGATGTAGCATTGTTGTGCTTCATTTCTGTTGCATAGAGTTGCAGAGTTTCAGCAACATGAGTGCTTAAGGACTCACTGTTATATTTGTTTATTTGTTGAATTGTATCCCCATTCATTGCTAGCAGGGTAGCCACTATTCTTCATGGGGCATGTACTGTACTACGAAACAAGTTTAACATAGCCAGTATATCAATTCAATTCAATTCAGTTCAATTCAATTCAATTTTATATATACACATATATTATATATTTTTATATATAATATATGTCATCTCACAGAGCTTAACATAGTAAGGTACAGACCTTAAGAATTATAAACAGAGAACAGAAAACCCAACACTCCAAAGTTGCCTTTGGATTCCCTATGAGCAAGCAATCAGCGACGGTAGGAAGGAACCAAAAAACCCCTAGAATAGGGAGGGGGAAATTAAACCTCCGACAGAACCAGGCTCAGGGAAGGCGGCCATCTGCCTCGACTAGTTGGGGTGACAGTGGGGATGAGGCGGTAGGGGGATAGCAGGGGGTGTTGGTGTGGGGATAGCAGGACATCGGGGCGGCTGTGGATCAGGTGGTAGAGCGGGTTGTCCACTGATCGCAAGGTTGGCGGTTCGATCCCCGGCCCCTCCGCATGCCAAAGTGTCCTTGGGCAAGACACTGAACCCCAAATTGCTCCCAATGGCAGGCTAGCGCCTTGCATAGCAGCTCTGTCGCCATTGGTGTGTGAATGTGTGTGTGAATGGGTGAATGCGAAACATATTGTAAAGCGCCTTGAGTACCACTAAGGTAGAAAAAGGCGCTATATAAGTGCAGACCATTTACCATATATAAGCAGTCATGACCAGTCGCAAACATGGACAGGTCTAAAACTGCATATTTCCCACAAGAACAAATTACAAACCTACATCAATATGAGGAGTTTAAAAATATAATATAGACAAACAACAACACAACTGCTGCAGCCAAAGTCAGGAAAGAAAGCTGGCATAAAAAAATGCAGACTGTAATTGTTAACAGATTTATCAATATCACTGCCCGACCATTAAGGCACAACTATGTCTGACTGTAATTACCATTGTGTAATTACATCTAATTAATGTGATGTTTAGATGTAGCCAGTGTTTACAGCTTTAGCCTCATTTGAACCCTGGTAGTGTTAAACAGTTTTTGGAGCAAAGAACAAATATGAAAACATGATTCAAACTTCAAATCTTATGAGGTCAACAAGTACAAGGCCTTACAAGTCTCTGTTCTGTTATTATAGCCTACCACTATAGGGCCTATACAGAGCACAATAGTTCTGCAATTGTTTGCAGTCAATAGGAAAAAAATAAATAAAGCACGAAAGACTGAGTTTGTTTTACTTAGAATCTACAAGGCTATATCTTATATAAAGGGTTTATGTGTCTCTAGACCTTTCGCTCTCGTGATCTGTGCACCAAACTTCACAGAATTGCATGCAAATGGTGAAGCAATTTTTCAAGAAAATGGATTGGTCTATAGGCAAAATTAAATAAATTACAGTGGTGATGTATCCTGATATAACGTAAACGACCGCCGTAGTCCTGACAACCCAGGGTTAAATCCAATTTCTTCTCATTCTTCCCGAATCCTCCTTTGCAGTAGAGGTCTTTGGGGTTCACAAATTGAAATACATCAGCATATAACATACAAAGACACATACATGTTTTTTGGTTTAGGGGACATGGTAGCTCTGTACAAAACTGTTTGCCTCTCCAAGTTCTAGGAACAGGAACAACTAAATGTTACCTGTCTAGCAGTATGACCATGTCTATCATCGATACAGCCGATGAAATGTCAAGGTGTAAGTTTTGACTTGGCCATAGGAGAGTGCATTAAAGTATGTTCTCAACTTTTACCCAGCAGAGAGCATCATATTTGCCTTCAACAGTCACCTTGCATAAACAGTGAACATCTACTGTACACATGCAGCTTTGCACAAGCTGAAGCGGCTGCAAATCTATTTTTGTTGCACTTGACCAAACATATTGAGTTATAGTCAAGGCAGTTATTTACTTTCTAATTTACAGTTTTGATTTGACAGAAGCAAAAATGTCAATTTTTGCAGGGGTTTTTCTCATCTCACTCTTGCCTTGTGATGAGGATGAGAAGACTTATTGTATTTCTAATTTCTCCCTAGTCTTTCTCATCCATAGCGCCTAAGGTTGTTTATTTTGCCTCACAGTTTTGCAGCTGTTATGGACTAAATGTGAGAGTTGTTTTTTTCAAGTGGAAATTTAAAAAAATAGCCTAAGGGGCTAAGGGGTTGAATACCCTATTTACACCAAGTGTTAACAGGCAGTCTATATTAGGAAATATGCTGGAATGTATCTGCTGATGAATTACAAGCGATTGAAGCACGGAAATGTAAAACATATGTTTTGAGAAAGTGTCACCACTCACAAGTTTGTCTGCAGAAAGAAGCGAGAAGTTTATTTTTCAACTGTACATTGTAATGTCTACTACATTTCTTGGTCACAATTGTTAAAATTTGGAATTTTATCCATGATGTTTATGTTATGGGCCAAAAAGATTAATATCCGTACCGGTATTGGCCTTAAAAATCCTGTAACCTGGGCGACCTGGTGGCAGAGTGGTTAGGATGCAGGTCACACCTATGATTCCTGGTGGCCCGGACTTTTCCTCCATGTCATTCCCCTGCTCTGCTTCCCCATATTTCCTGTCTCTCTCTACCTGAAATGGTAAAAATCAGTATCTAGTGCAAAATGCACACAAAATGTATCCCGATTAGAATTATTGGCCAGACCACATCTGGCTTGAACTACACACTTTAGACAAGTGTCAATCCAGTCTGTGTTCCTTTAACAGACTGTATATACAGTAATAATGGACAAAACTCACTATGATGTGATCCATTGGATTCCTGTTTTGAGGTTCAGTGTGGGGGTTCTGGCCATCACCATCTTGGCAGTACCTGGCTCCTCCTACATCCCAGCTAATCAAAAATGAGCAAAAATGTGCAAAAAGGTGCTGACTCATGCAAAAGGTTCTGGCCCAGACGGTCCAGGGATGGTACCAAGCTGCCCCTCAACGCAGCCACGTCCCTAATTATGCAGAATTTTAAACATTACTACAGTTTAAGCAATTGAGTTATATAAAAATTCTTCCCCCTTACAGCTGTCATGAATGGGAAAACTAGCTATATAGAGACCAAAAGCACTTTTTATACCAAACTGTAAACATATATATTTCTGCTGTAAAGTTGGCCATTTTAACGTGGAGGTCTATGGGGATCGACTTGCTTCTTAGAGCCAGCCTCAAGTGGCCATTTGAGGAACTTCTGTGTTGGCTTTCTTTTTCAGCTCCTGATGTTGCCGTTGAATTTCTTTACTATCTGGGTAACACATGCTGATACAAGTAGCAGTTTTCATGTGTGAATGAGCTCAGCCAGACCCTACTGTAACCGGTAAGCAATCCTTTGAGTCTTGTGTTGAGTTGCGAGGAGGAAAGATGGACAGAAGTGTGCTTTTATTTCTGTTCTGCCATTTATCATCTGGATAGGAAAAATAATATGTTAACTGATCAGTCGTATACAGCTGGTTTGACCTCAGACCCAGCATACTTGGGCATATATCTTGTACAAACTGGCAAAGTTTCACTGCTACCAGCGACATTTACCTGCTAGGAGAAGGTACCTTGTAACCCTTTAATACTGAATGTATGGCAAAGGGAATTACTTACTGTCCAAACTTTGTTACACTTGACAAAATAAAAATATGCACTAAACAGCAGCATCAACTCCTGTATTTGGCACATGCAATTAAGTCCACCACATCTGTCTGCATATTAAGATCAGGTCACAATGCAGGTGGAATCAAGATGGCTTATAAGAACATCTGAAATAACAAATGCTTGCAATTACATCATTCTCCAAATACAACATGTTAATAGTGTGTAAATGGAGTTTTAGTCTTCCCACATAAAGGACTATTTATTAGCACTGAGTGTTAGCTTTGAACTTGCAGTAAATCATTCCTAGTATGAACATAATGTTTAGATACTGGCAGTGAACTCTTGCGATTAGACAATCAATCAGTCGTAGATTCTAAACAAAACCTCACTTTAACCATATTATGAAAAACACCTCCAAATATTGTCTACAAGGCCTCACTGCATAGGTGTTAACAATTAATGTTTGTCGTTTCTGACATTTGGTAAAATTGGTTTAAAGCCTGTTTGATCAGCCTAGTTTTTCCTGCCCTGCTAGACTCCATTCTTGCACTTTCCAACATGTTCCATGAAGCTGGAGAATAAAGTGTTACTATAACCGGCCAGATGTTCGTGTGAAAATAAGCCAAAGGTTGAATAAAAAGAAAAAAAACGGTATTTTCTGTTAAACATACTTTTGTGCTTACATACTTGCTCACAGTACATATTCCAGTCACGTGTGGCTCCTACAAAAACACCCACACACACAGATGTACTGACACACAACCACACGCACACAACCACACAAACGCAGCCATTTTCTGGAGCCCATTGGCAATGTCTAACACTTCTGAGTCTGGAAGAACTGGACCATGTTTTCTGAATGTTTTCAGTTCAACTCTGTTTGCATGTGAGCATGTGTGAAGGCACCATAATGTGTTGGGTTGTTTGAGGTCAGTTTGAAGATGGCTATTCATAGTGCAGACGTTATCGAGTTATCCAAGCATCTAGTCCAGCAAGGCACAAACCCAAGGAATTTGCTCACACTGGCCTCATTCTCACTGCAAAAGGGGGGGAAACTACAGCAGTGGAGCAATTACACTGCTTTGGACATGGGATTTAGCAAATTAAAACCTCAGAGGGGAGTCAGACACTGATGCAAACAACTTTTTATAACCCTAAAGGAAAAACAGAGAGAATCTGTGTGAATCTGACCTGGACTTTCCCCAGACAGATGTGTAAGAAGCTTATGAACCAAAGAGCATTTTCCTATTTCAAACATACACGCCCTGAGAAGCCACTCCAAAAAAACACATCCCTAGGAAACACAGGCTTCTTCTGTTTTTTGCATTGCAGCATTCCAATTTTTCGTACAGTGTCAGTAAAAGAAACACAGATGGTGAAGGGGAAACAAAAAGAAGCACAGGACCAAACAAGCAAAAATGTTCTAAGATTGTTTCTGGGTGTTGGTTTTTCCTCGTCTATGGTGACGTGCTGCTTGTTTTCCTGTACTGCTGAAATCTTTACATCTGATTATCCATTTATACAGACAGAATTTTTGATTATTTTTATACCTTTTTGACACACATCTGATGTTTTCAAAAAGCGACAACATGGTGTCTAACTTGTCCCTCTTCTCAGAGTTACGAATACATCTGATTCTTGGTTCTTTGTGTAAACACAGCTTTAGTTTGTATTTGCCATGTATAAAATCAAAGCAACTTTTAATTTATTTTCAGCTTACTGAACAGAATGAAAATGTTTGGTATGATTTGAAAAAAGTTACTGTTATACCTATATAAATGCCTATAAGTTAGCATTCTGAGCTAATTTGAACTACACATTTGTAGATGTGTAGTGCCATACAGTCACTTCACAGTAAAATGCCTCCATACTTTTGATAGATTGACGGCAAATAAAGGACTTTCACTGTGAAGTAATGTGTTGGGTGGGTTAATGGGTTAACATAAAACGTCATGTGAAAAGTAGGAATAAAGATACAAGGCACTGTGTAGCCCAGAGACAACAAGGATAAATATCTCAATACAACAAATGGGCAAAATCTGTCAGTACATTCATGAAAACCCTCAAATATCTCAAATAAGCCAATGTCACCGACTTATGTACATTGATGCAAAACATTGCAATAAGTTTTCTCTGGTTAACCGTTAAGGGGCAATGCGAGCTTCTGATGCTACTTTTTTTTTAACCTGATTTCAAATTGGCTGCCATCCACATCAAAGAATCCTCCTTGTGCAGCGGTACAACGCTGTCAGCGCTTGTGCAACGTTTATAACGCTCCCCGGAAGTCCCGTTATGTAAGCATGTCAAGCACCAACGGGTGATGAGCGCTGAATCTCTTAAACTGTGTCAAAACGGCCACCCTTCAACTTGAATTTCATTGCGGTGAGAAGGAGGTAGACGCTGGGAGCCAAATCTGGTCGGTAGGCCGGGCATGGTGCAATGATTGTGTATTATGGCCGAAAAACCGTGACTGACACACGGAGGATTGGAGCATTCACATGCTATCACATCACAGTTGACCCTGGGGGCCAATTTCTTGTGCGCAACCCTGTGAACCTTGAAGAAAACAAGCATCATTCTGGTGCGCTTCTCCAGTTTCGGAAACAGGTTTTTCCATTGTGAAAAATTATGTTTCTTCTCTTGGTAGTAGCCGCAGACTCGTGACAGTCACAAGTCATTCTAAATCTCCACATTCTTCATCCACCATGCAGTGGTCTTACTTAAACCATGAGTATCAACCTTATAGTGCCACTAGAAAATAGATTGTTTGGGAACCATGAATGAGTGAACAAAATTGAATGACAGTCCATTTCATAGTCTTTGAAATATTTTAGTGTGGACCAAAGTGGTCAAATGACACAAGTCGACACGACTTGTGCCTAAATGAAGGCTTGGGGGATGAAAATGCTAAATTTAAAATCAGGTTGGTGATTGTTCCTGTTGAAAGTAGCACCGCAGCAGTAAATAATTCACAACTTACCCAGTCAAAACTTGCTAGACCCTTCTAGAATCTCTCACATCTCCAACATCGACTGATTATGTTGCTTCCCTGGTGAAGAAAACAATCTGCAAGAGTAAAACAGGAAGGCTGCGAGGCTGTCTTTGTTGCTATACGCTGTCAGATAAAGGGAGTAAAAATTCTCACCGCCTTGTCGATGAACACCAAAAGGTTAAACATGGGGTGTGTGTGTAGGAGACTCACATCCACCTCATTAATTATAATGTAGGCTGTCAGAGTGAGCGTGTCTCCAGGATGGTAAGTGACCAGTTCATGTCGGGACAACTAGGGGATGGATTCACCCCTGCCTCACACACACACTATGACTATGACCCCCTCCTTAAAGCAGGGCGTGGCAGGTATTTCCAACTCATGTCCTGTTGATTTACATCACAGTGGTGACAGTGCATTTTAAGAGAATAGATAATCACGAAATAAAAATCACCAAACAGTCACAACGATTTCAAAATTCTGCAGCACTTTGAACCACACTGTATCTTTCAGTGACTCACATTCGTCACACTGCAAACACCAATAAACTAATAACACATTCGTCCACACCCTCCTCCAGCCCTTCTGTCCTAGATATTCCCTCTCTAAACCTGCGTTGTCCCTATTTGTCATTTGTGCGCCTGCCTCAGTGTGTATATACGAGTCTGTGTGTGTCTTAATCATGCTCGGCTGCACCTGTGTGTTGGTCGCTGTGCCTATGTGTCGTCTGCGAATAGCAAGTGACAGTAGGTACCAGACCAGGGCAGGGAGAGCCCCGAACAGGCGGCGTGGTGGGGGGAGGTGAGGGAGACAGACAGGGGGGGAGAGAGAGCACCCGAGGGGCTTTCCGTGGTGCTGGGCAAGACGTGAAGGTCACGTCGCTAAGCATCAGATCAGCTGGGCTGCTGGCCTGGGTGCGGTGCGTTTGTGTGCTTCTCAAAGAAAGGTTTCATGAGATGCTCTCGAGGCATCTCAGTCTTTCTTTGTTCAGTTCAGTTGTGCTGGTTGAGCAAGGATCAAGAAACAAGTTTTCAAGGTTTGCCAACTAGAGATGTCACTTTTCATGTGATTATTGAAACATATTAAAAACACAACTCGAATGCTCATTGATATTTTGCAGTAATTAATATTTTTTAATCAAATGACATTGTGCTCATAGAGACTAACCCACAGAGAAATATTACACATGGTGTCACATTGTGCTGCTTTGTCATGACCCTTTGGCATTACATTTGAATGACTGGTTATCCTTTAGAGTCCTTTTTTTTTTTTTTTTTTAAACACAGAGGGTTTGTGTTTATAATTGATGATTCTAAATTGTCCATAGGTGTGAATAGGTGTGAGTGTGCTTGGTTGTCTGCGTCTCTGTGTAGCCCTGTGATAGACTTGCGACCTGTCGAGGGTGTCCCCTGCCTTCACCCAAGTCAGCTGGGATAGGCTCCTGCCCCCCCGGAAAATCCTCTATACATTTTATTAGTATCAAATATTGGCAAATGGTGGCAACAACGTCAAAGGACATCTTGTGCAGCATTTTTACACCTTGAGAAAAAGCACCAATTGAAATATCACCTGGATCTGCAGAGTGTCTTAGCCTTTTTTCAACTCAATGTTTAGGTTTTATGACATATTATATGACAGATTTATTGTTCATTGTTACTGGTCTCATCATGTCATTTTTGGACATAAAAATGGCACCAGATAGCTAATGTTAGTGACTAGTTGGTAATATCATGTTTTATATAATAAGGACAGGAAGGAAGACCCAAATGCAGACATGACGAGGCTCAGAGTAACAGTTGAGTGTTTTTTAAGAGCAATTTAGAGCTTACAAGCAGGTTGACGGAAAACAGGAACAGAATCTGCCGACAAGAACAACAACAGCGACCAAAAGATGGCAGGTATAAATACACCAGGGCTGATTGGGGAATTGGTTGTCTGACTCACTGGATGAAAGCTGCGGGTGGAAGTCTGCAAATGGTTTCTCATGTCAGCCGGCTTTCTCTTCTCCGTCTGCTATCTGAATGTTACCATTTTCAAAATCCACTTCACCACGTGAAACAGCAGTAACAACCTCCAGGCAGGAACCTACCACACTAAAAATTTTAACTTTTGGATTGGATCGTGCAGTAAGACATCCCTGATAGTTCTTTTCAGTGGCTTATCCATTTTTATGACAGTGTTGGTCTCCTTATATGCAAATGTTCCACCACAACAATTCCACCCATCACTGTTTTCAAAGCTGCATCCTTCGCATAGCTCCACCCACAACCATTGTGATTGATTCAAAGAAATACAAACAAGCCACAACGTTTTCTTCCTTATATCAGGATGAGTCAGAGTGAGAAAAAGTGGAAACAAAACAGGGCTCAGACAGAAACTGTGGCAACTGAACATACTGGCTCTTTAGGCAGTTCAACAGATATTTCGCTTATTGAGACTAGAAACAGAGCAGAATGGAGAATGAACTAACATAAACAGAGCTCCAACATAATTTACTCTTTTGGAAAATTACTGATGATGGTTGAAAACTTGAAGGTTTGTTTTCATATCTGTTGAAAGATCAGTATTTCAGCATGACAATAAAATTTTTACTTCAACATTTCCTGACAATTTAGAAATGCGGCCAACAATTTAGAATTTGAGTATGAAACTAAAATACTTCTTGCTTAGAAACATTTTTCCTCCCTTTCAAAGCCTCCAAATCCCACTAGATAACCTTAAATAATGTATTTCTTAGCTTCTGAAAGGGCGATACAGTGTTCGTCTGACAACAACAAAATTAAGTTAAATCAAGGAAGGGGTGATAAAATCACATTACACAGACTTGAGACACATTTCTACTGACTAAACCTGATCATATTGTCTCTACAGAAAACTGTATTGTGAGTCAGACAAAAAGAGTGGGATGAAAAGGGGGGAAAATCAAAAATGCTCCTGACTGCGGAGCGAAAAAGGTTCCCTGCTAGATCTGGTTGCTTGATACTTTTCATAAAAGTTCCCTCACAGTGCAACGAAAACATTTGTGTTTGTGTGTCTGCATCTGTGGGTGTGTGTGCGAACCTGTCAGTGAATCATCAAGTCTCCTCTCCGCCAGTTCAATAAATAACCATTCCCCAAAATGCTCGCTTTACTCACAGGTCAATTTCCCCAGCAGTCTGACAGAGAGGACTCCCCGGGGAGAAGGGAATGAGTCAAGGCACACAGGCTGCTTTCCAATGTACAGAGAGGAGCTGCAGAAGAACCGGAGCCTTATGACTCACTAAGTCACTGAAATGTTTCTCCACCTCACCTCAGACCTGCCTGCTGCCGTAACCCTCCGTTTCAAATATGTTTTATCTCCCAAAATACCTATTTCTGATTGAGGCCGTCTCCTACATAATTTAGCTATTACACAGCGCCACGTAAAATTTGATACGTGCATCAGTAATTTATGCTGCATCTGCAACCATAAGTCAGTTCATCAGTTAATCTAATAGCTGCAAAAGGAACTGCAAAGAATTCTGATAATGTTATTTATAGTTACATAGTACTTTATGAAGTACTATGTAACCACAACGTTCCCGGTTTAGCTCAATCAGCAATCCTCTTTACTGTCTGTGCTGTCACGTCACACATAAGACAAAAAAAAAGATTATGATTGGTGTTACGAACCTCATCAAAGTTAAAATATTGGGGTTAATACCTTTTAGTGTTATTTATGGTGTGATTTTACCTGAGTGACTTACATATTAGGGATTAAAACCCTATAAAAATGATATAAAACACTACTTTCAATGATTACAATGCATATTAAGGCTGAGAGCCTACAGTGTTATGAATTATGGAGAATAACCAAATGTAATAATATAAGACCCAATAGTATTATAAATGACTGAATTTAACTTATATAAATATTACGGCTAAGACCCTACAGCATTATTAATTATGGAGATTAACCCAACTAATTTAGAGCTTAAGTTTTAATCCTACAAAATATACAAGTAAATCCAATAAATCCAAAAATTCCCTGGATCCACTTTGAGCAAGTTTTGTTTTCATTTTGTTCTATTATGTTTTATAATATTAAAATTTATTATTATTTAATTGTATTTTATTAGCAACAGTGGAGAGGAACAACTCACTTGTAGCATGAAGAAACCTCCAGCAGAACCAGGTTCAGTGAAGTCAGCCGTCTGCCTCAACTGGTTAGGGTGAGGATGAAGGGGAGACAGAAAAAGACAGCAGAGATGAACTGACAACAAGCAAGAAAAAATAAATAGTGGCCCAATCAGCAGGATAAGTAGACCGCAGATCAAAAACGTACAGCTTTAGAGCCAGAAAGGACAGAGAGGACAAAGTAGACTCCAAGAGAGGGAAGACATTTATCCCCATTTACAGAGTCAGAGTGATTTTTTTTTTCAGCACATACAAAGAACAGAGAGCCAGCAGACGATTTGACAGAAAGTATATTAGATTAGAAACACAGACTCTCCTTTTAAATCATTCAATCAAAGAAGATATCAAATATTATATTGGTTATGTTTCCAAAATGATGACCTTGTTTTCTTCCACTGTGTCTACAAGAACCAGGAACTGGCCACTGATTTATTGCTGCCTGATTCATGCAATCAAATTACACTGTAAATACAAGCAGCAACCTCCGGGGCTGAAAAATGAACGCAGAAGTGCCAAAAACTGCAATTCGTCGAATGACCGCTTGAGGCTAGCTCCAAAAGTGAGTCAATCCCAATAGTCCTTGATATTAAAATGTCCAAATTTACAGAAGAAATAAACATGTTTATAGCCTGGTACGAAAAACAGTGTTGGTCTCTAAAGCTAATTTCCCAGTTCATGACACCTGTTTGGGGGGTGAATTTTTATATAACTCACCCTTTTGATTTCTTTTAGGGCTCATGTTATACATAACTAAGGTCATTGCCACATTTTAGTGACAGATGGTGCCATCACAAAAGAGTCCATGGCCAAGAGATGTTTGCATATTCGACCTCAGCTCCATCTCATGGCGCATTTTTGGATTAGTCGGGATTTAGGAGGAGTCAGACAATGCTAAAACCACACTGATCTTCAGAACTGCTGTTCAGAAATCCTTTGGGTGACGTACCAGAGGGTTTTTTCTATCTTTATATACAGTAAATGTATAAATCCTGGGCTGTAATATCAAATGTTACAGTACCAGCTTCTTTTCTCTTTTCTATATCAGTTTAAATTGTTTGGAATCTGATAGAACAAACAATCTAAAGAATCATTTTGACATTAAAGATTTACAGTTTTTAGTTGCACAACTGCCCTCAAAACTCACTAATTGAAAGTTTAGTCTTAACTGCAGCTAATACGCTTATCTTGGCTAACGGCTGATCAGCAGTGGCTTCCCTTTTACCACAGTAGAGCAGTGTACTGTCTGATCGATGCAGCTGCTTATCAAAAACAGAAGAATATCAGGGTGAGAGGCTTCCCGACTGTCCTGCGTCACGCGTATATATGTTGGTGAAAGAAAGGTCAAAGAGTGAACGAGGATACGTCCTGTGGTGCTGTGTGCCATAATATCTAATAGGTGATGACAGGTGTAGGTTGAAGCAGGCTGAGGGCGGTAAAACAGAGCTGGGTTCATGTGAAGGTGGAGGTTGGGGTCCTAACACTCCCACGGGGATCAGTTCCTGTCCCTGATGTGTTCACCACAATATGTTCTTATTTCAATACTGCAAAGAGAAACTGAAAAATAATCTTTAACCATTTGGGGCAGACAGAAAAAATGTCTGAAACAAGCAAAAATGGTGATTCCTATGAAGGAAGATGCTCTATAAAACTTGTTCATGTGCAAAAAAACCTCCAACATGTTTATTGTATGTCTACATCATATACTGTGGTCTACATTCAAGGCACTATCCATGCACAAGCCAGCGCTTCACTAGATTAGGTGTATGTTTTCCATCAGTTCTCCATCAGTTGCCTTTTCTCAACCATCTAAACCTCAGTACAACATGTGACATGGACCATAACATCTCGATGCACTTGATTTACAGCAACATATGCTTCACTCTTCTTGTTCATGGCTACATCCTTTCTGCATCCATCCCTGTCAATCCACAATATACACCTATCAGCCACAACATTATGACCACTGACAGGTGAAGTGAATAACGTTGATCATATTGGTACTATATGATACGAATATACGAAGTATGATACTTCTGCTGGAAAACCTTGGATTTTAACATCCGTGTTGATGAGACTTAGACACCCAAATAAACATTGTCCCAGAACAAGCACACTCCCTCATGCAAATGGCAGTCCCAAATGTCACTGGCCTACCCCCGCAGGAAAATGCACCCCACCACATGGCAAAAACATCAAACAATCAGGAACATCTTGAGGAACATGACAATGGCCCAAGATGTTGATTTGACCTCCAAACTTCCTAGACCCCATTCTGATCAAGAGGCCCCACTGTACAAACCAGAGTACCCAAAGGATCCACTGCCAACGTCCTGGT
>OMNN01013417.1:2664-14994 GCA_900302755.1 Chromis chromis
TGGCATGATAATAAAGTGTCATGTGAGACATGTTAGTTATATCCCTTTCCTCCTTTACTATTTACTCCAAATGGCAAGCCTAGCTTTGTCAGTTAGTTCAGTATGCAAACTGTTACATTTATTTCCCTTTCATTCATATTCTCCTTTTTGTTAATCTGACTGCTATTGGAATGTGTCTGCTTCATGTCTGAATGAGCACCCTGGCTGGTCACTTTTTGGTAAAAGTTGTGACAGCAATCTTACTAGGTCAGATCTAGTAACCTTTAACATCACTTTTTAACCGCATATGAACGGATCGACTTGCACAAGCTACGTATTTCGAGTTATGTGAGGCAACTTGGTGAAGGCTGTTTCTACATTTCTGCACCAATATTGGTTGAAAAAACATCAAAAGCAGGAAAAACACTGAATGACAAAGGTTTTTGTGATTTTGACAACGTACTCTTTGCTCTACAGTTTCTCATTTATTACAAAATAAGATGTCCATAAAAACTGTACTGCTAAGAAGATGGAGTCTTTACCAGGTCAGATTGATGTGACTCACCAATAGTAAACGGAATTTGGGTTTCGACAAAATGTTAACAGGAGCTGAAGTTTAGTTTTTTTGCTTCCGGTTGTTCGTAGGAGTCTTTTGTCTGAGTATATTAAATACCTGCAGCATCAGACAGGATTCATCAGAGGGTCCTCAAACAAGAGAGTTGCGCACGTTTTCGCACATTGAAAAACAGCAGTACCTTCATTAATTATTTTCATTCTACTTCATCCTTGACATGGACACATAATTGGTCAGGATCTCACAGCAAGTCATACTGTGAACACACAGACTCACAGCTTATCAGCTACAGTTAAATCATTCGTTACATAGCGATCATCCTTAAGTTCAGTCCTGAGCTCCATCACATCTGGCAGGATGTTTCTATTTTACTGTTGTTAAAGTATTAGTTAGATTATCATCACACGTGGATGGAATTTTGTGTGATCAGGAAATCCTAAATAAACTAGGCTATTAGTAATTTGGACAGTTTATTAAGTTTGCTAACAGTTTGGATTAAGTATTTTGTTTATTAGCACATCATTACACAGTATAAATCAGCTGATGTACTGTCCAATCTGACAAATATTGTGGATCTCTTCATCGCTGTGGTGAGTACATCTGAATGAAGCTGTGATGCACACTTACCTACAAGTGAATGCTGCCTTTTTAACGGATTGATAAAGTAAACAATGTTATGTCTGGAAAGAGGTTTAGTTACAACCTTCATAAGAATGTTTTTTGTTTTGTTCTCTGCAACCCATTTACTGTATGTGTGTCAGTCTTCCCTCTTTAAACACTGTACTCAAAACTGGACTAAGTTTAAAGTTGCAGATATCTGGGACAGTCGGCTCTTCTTCTTCAAGTACAGCAGGTTTGACATGGTTTTGTGGTGTATTTCTGTTTTGTGGCAGATCAAAGGAAAACAGTGTACTTTGTTAATATTAAATTTACTCAAAATATCTCCGTCAAACTAACAGAATCTATTTAAAAAAGATCCTGTGTGTGTGAAACTAACCCCGAGAGTAATACGTCTGAAATCTCCATATATGCATATGTATGGCAGCGTGAGCACGAATTGTACAAAAAATTAATCAGGCTATGAAGAGGCTACTTTGCATCATGCGCTGATTTGAGTTGCTATAAACAGAGACATAATGTAAAGCAATAGAGTTAAAGAAATCATTTTCTTTCTCAGTTATCTTATTTGCTGTTATTGGACAGTTCTGGAAATGTAAACTGTCTTGATACACCACTTGCCAAAACCCCCACAGGAGAGAGTTAGCATGTCTTCTGAGAGGTCCGCTGTGGATTCAAGTGCACCTAGGTTTGTCCACAGCCAGTATTTGAAGGATTTATTTGTTTGCTTCCATTAGACAGTAGCACTCGGCTGCCCAGGCCTCCAGAGGGAAATGATGAGGATTCTAATTGCTCTAATACTATCAACACAAAAACATTTCCCCACCAATGTTCTCGGCCACAAATTAAAATATGAGACTTAATTAATTGCGGTGCCTCAGGTGTTACTGACTTGTTACAGTAAGTTGTCGCTGTGATGGTCCTTTGTGGAGGACCTTTCTTAACATCTTTCTACCTTAATGAAGCCTTAAAGCATTATTTTATTAAATGTATGGGTCATACACTATCTCTTGACTATAGATGTGTGTGCATTATGTGCATACACTTGATATCTATACATGCATATGTAATATGTATAAATAAGCAGCCATGGCCCCGGTGGGAAAGCATGTTGTCCGCTAATTGCAGGGTTGGCTGTTTGATCCCTGGACCCTATATGTGCCGGAATGCTGTTGGGCAGCTTGGGCTCCTGTTGGCATGCAAACACCTTGCACAAAGACTTTGCCACCATTGGTGTGCAAGTATGTGTGTAGAAGGGTGAGATGAGAAATGTAAAGTGCTTTGTAGAACCCAACTAAGATTAAAAGGGGATATGTACAGTAAGTGCAAACCATTTAATAATATACTTATGTAACAACATGTACAGTAAATGTGTTGTTGTCCTTCAATGGCTGATTCAACAAAGAAGATTGAAACTGATACTATTTGTAGGACATAACAAGTTACATATTTAATGTTTGCTTTAACCCTGATGTTGTGTTCCGGTCAAATCTGACCAATTTAAAAGTTTTATCTCTGAAAATTGTAGTTAATATGTTCAGATTGACCTAAGATTCCATGACTTTGTCCACAAAGAGGATTTGAACTCACAAAATAAATTGTATTGATTTGCATATAATTTTGTGAGTTTTATTTAACTTTTGTACACTCTTGGTGTTCCCAGTCAAAAATGACCGGTCATTAGAAATGAATGGGGGAGACAACAGTTAGTGTTAAAAACTGAGCTCAGGTACATGAATGGAGCTAATGTTAGTCATCAGGTCGTTGCCTTTTACAATGGGGTTCGTTGTAGCCAGGTGTGAATGGGTTCTGTTGGGTAGAGAATGTAATACTGGATTGTAGACAGGTGAGAGGTGATGTCTCAAGCCTCCCTCTTTGTTTAGCCCCCAGAGGTCTGGGGGTAAAATGGCCGTTTTTGACAACTTTTGATTTTACCTTTATATTACACTTTAGAAACTGTTCACCTTGACTTGCTTGGTGTCTTTTTTTCAGCACAACCTCACCTATGTGATTGTACAGGTATTTATTCATTATGATATACTGTATGGGAACAGTGGGCCTAAAATTGCAAAAAACAAAAACAAAATCAGAGTAATCTAACACAGAATCTAACACAACAAGTAGTGATATTATGTATTAATACAGTTTTATGGTGATTCTTGCTGGAATGGTCATCTCTGAGCAGGAACACAAAATTGTTTAACACGAAATGATCACAACATGAGGGTTAAGTAACTGCAAAATGAACACCAGACATTTAATGGAACATTTTACATGAATGACCATCTTGGCTGTGGTCATTGAGGCCGTGCCACAAAGCTCAGCATCCACTGGAAAACTGTGCAGCCTGTCCAGAGAAGGTCAAACTCATGTGTAAATAAACAATGTATATTACATCAGTATGTAAAATATGGTGGTATAAGCTACAACCATATGTGCCTGTATTAATTACATTTAAAATAAATAGCGCCACGCATGAAATATAAACAAGAAAATCAAACAGTGGAGCATCCTGGGGTGGCCGCGCTGCATGTGGTGCTTAAATGAGATCCACTTGATAATGCCAGCGTTTTTTAAGAAAGTGACACTTTGATAAGATGAAATGCAGCACCCGGAGGACACCTGTGAGACAATTAACTCAATTTTCGGCGCCATTCATTAATCGCTGACAGTTTGTCAACCTCATTATGTCAATTTGCAGTTTGTTCGTGCAAACTGTATGTGGTGGAATGTCCAGGTGCCAAGCTGCTTCTGGTCACCTGTTCTATAGCTTTGTTGTTGGGACCGTAATTAAGAAGCCCATTATTTCTGATTAGCACTCCTTTGCATAATTAATGAATAGGCAGCTATGTCCAGATGGCTATTTCTTCACAAAACCATTACTCATCTTGTTGAGCTGGACCTTCAAAGTGAAGCAATAAGTTAAACATATTTCCTCGAATAAAAGCGTAACAATCAGCACTTTAAAAGCGGTCAGAAACACTGCTGTGATTGTGTGTGATAGAAATGTGCTCGGGGGCCTTCTGTCAATTCAATGTCCCATTGCGCCAAAAATGATAAAGACATGAATGAAAGACAGCCAATTTCAGCCTCCCTTTATCCTCTTTTTTTTTCCTCGGCCCCCAGTTTGCTCTTCAGTCCTGCCGTCTGATCCAAACTCCCAGGAGTCCACACTTGACCTCAACTCTGTTAACCCTGACTAAGCTCAGTGGCAGTTACTGTTTTATCACCTGAACAAAGCACCAACTTTTCCTTCAATCCGTGCTAAAACTAATTAAAGTTGGGGCAGAGGAAGCGTCTGGCGAGAAAGAGGGAGACGGAGAGAACGAGGTTGACTGAGTGATGTTGGGAGGGGAGAGATTAACAAGTGCAGGCAGAGCACTGTCTCTCAGCCGCTAATCCTTAATGTCACAGATATGCAGTAAGCTGGGGCCTTTGTCAGTTAAAGACTGCCTTCAGATCTACCCAAGTCTTTGTCTGCCGCTGTGCATCTTCCTCCCCTTATACCCTCTGCTGTACCCTGACTCTTCATACTCCTTGAATCAGGGATAAACATGGGAGCACTCACTTTTTTCCAGGCAAGATGAAAGGCTGCTGGGGGTTGAAAGAAGCAGCTCATGCAGCAGAGATGGCTTGCCACAACACCAAATGGATAAAAGAGCATGGAGGAAGAGAAAAGCAGGAGGTGTCTGAAGAGGCTCTATTTTTTCCCCCCAGTGTTTACATGTCAGAAGGTGACTCCGACAGATTTGTTTAGCACCTTATTAAAAAAGTTCCACTTAAGCCTGGAAGAGTTGCAAAGCTGATATTATGTAATAAAAAGGAAGGTAACTCAAGAAACTGTGAATTTTCATGGACACTTGGGTATCAGGGCTTCATGATTCTTGATCTTTCCTTTGTCAGAGAGAGAGAGAGGCTGACAATTTGTGTAATTTTCCAAAAGTGCCCTTCTGACAGAAGTTTTTATAGCAATCTTTACAGTATATTTACACAGAAACTGGACAGTTGTGCAGAAATCAGACAGAATGCTGGTGTAGCAGGAGAAGGGGGAAGATTTTTTTGTGTGTCAACAATGCCACCAAGGGAAATTTCAACCCAAGGAAACTAAAAGAAAGTTTAACCACTTTGGGACTCTAAAGGTTACACGAGTTCAGAAAACACTAAAGACAGGAGATGTGGCTCCACAAAAAAAAAATAGATCAATAAAAATGTGAATAATTAACTTGTTTCTCTTCAAAATCACAGGTTTTTAACAGACACAGCAAATTAAAAAAGTAGCCAGCCCACTTGCCGTAGCAAATTAGCTGCATGTCAATTATTGCACTGTACCCTCCAGGCCCAGCAGTCTGCTAATGAGGCAGAGGAAACAAAGTGCACGGCTGGGTCTTCCAGCGGCAGCAGGGACCAAACTTTGAGAAGAAGGGATCCTAATGTACCACATGCGAACAATCCACACCATCCAAATGACACCCTGAGCGCTCTGCAGTAAAGGGATCTGTGAAGGGGATTCCACCACCGCAGGGTCAGACTGCACCAACAACTTCTGAGAGGAGACGCACAGCTTCCCAGACAGCGGGAGGGGAAGGATTACAAAACCCTGCTCGGTCATTATCAGCACACAAGAGACCTCATACAAAAGCAGAACTGCATGAAGCAGAGGCTTGAGTGGAACAATCAGTCTGGATACGCAGGCAGACATGCCAGCTGCACTAACATCATTCTGGGGAACAGATCACAAAGACATGCCGCCTCAACCAGACACGCTGAACTGTAAAGCTCACCAGCGATTAAAGAGCAACTGAATGCTCAAATCTGGTATGGTGACAGGTTAGAGGTGAGGAAAACAAAAAGAGGAGACCAAGTTGCTACACTGGGTTTTAACTTCTGTCTCAACTCTCAATGTGGTTTCAGAGGCTTAGTGACTATTTGCAAGGCTACTTAGTCAATTACTGTGTACTAGTTGGGCATACTGGGCCATTTACTCTGAGCTTTTTAGGATTTTACACTTTTATTCAATTAAGAGTTAAAAAAAAAACTTTAACTGTAAGCCAAGATAGCTCAAGTTTGCGTGCCAGAGTCAACCAAGGTAAAAACTCTACTCTCACTCTACTACTTCCACAGAATGAAGTGATTCTGCTGGAATTTGGATTTTGCTGCAGAATTTTGTCCTTTCAAGTTTTTGTGTGACTGAGTCTGGCATGTTTTTCATTCACACACATTCACGTACAGCCAACTGCAATACCATGAGACCCTTCAAGGAAAGCTTGTGGATTGCTACCCTCATCTGTATGATTTACTTTACTTCACCCATCTCAATGACAGACAGACAGACAGACAGACAGACAGACAGACAGACAGACAGACAGACAGACAGACAGAAACATGGTCGATATAGCAATACAAATATAAACACAGAGACAAAATACTAGAAAGAAGGATAATGACACTACAGATTAAATGTGCTGGTGAAAAGATGTATAACATGCCAGGTGCTAAAAAGACACTGACATATATATATTGATACGTCTTGGTTACTGATTCAACTGATCCATAGCAAATAAGATTAATGACTAGCACCTTTCAGTGCGTCTATTCAGAGCCAGTGCTAACACTTTTGCCTTCCTAGAGTGTTTGACTCATACCTGGCCTTCATGATACTTCTCAGAGTGACAAGCGGCCTGCCCAGTACCAGCCTGGTGTGGTGCAGTGATAGACTATGACACTGTTCTAGCAATGCAATCAAAGAGGCCTATCTCATATTGTCATATTGTCCATAGTTTTAATTGGCTTGGCCGACTCACTTAACCATATCAAGATGATGTGCTTCTCTAGTGACACAGCAGAGTGAATTAGCCTTCAACAGCAATTAGCTAATTGAAGTGGATCAGTCTACAGGGCTTTAGTGTGCTCAGGGTCATTGCCAGTACAGGCAAGCAACAACAGCAGGTCCCCCATTAAGCAGCACTGACACGGTTCTTTCATCTCCAGGTGGTTGCTGAGAGCAACTTTTTATAAGTTATTATCTGTCAGGAGTGCCACAGTCTTTACTGTATATCTCTTTTCAATAATTGATGCCCTTATCATGCTCTCCGCCTAATGATCTGATCTACTTCACTGACTAAGATGCAGTGTTCATTGATGGCATAATCTGTGCATGGGATTGGATTGGATAGGCCGAATTAATTTACAGGGTGTTAGGGTGCACTGTGAGCTGATGAGACAATTGTGCTAGCATGCATAGCTAATTGTTTGCACACAGCCGTTGTAAATATGTCCTGCAATGCAAACAGTGATTACTACTGATAGCTGCTTTAGTACGATTGTCCACATTTCCAAAAATGCAAACAAATGCAGGTTTAACAAAGAAATCACAGGGTTTAAAACAGAAGACCAGGTTACAACATTTCAAACTTGATATATGTTGGTATTAACATGCTTCCATCAGATTAGCAAAACATTTTTTTCTTACTTAAATTTCACAGTGAGGTAATTTAAAAAATAAACATAGCAGAAGGACAAGCTTCCCTCCACTTTAAAATACAAAGCCTGTAATTGTGACTGCTATTATAACTGGAGTGAAGATAAAAAAAATCACCCACACTGATGGATTGGATTAAAATCACTCACTATCGCAGGCCATGTCAAAATCACCCCAACTCCCCTAGAAAAATAAATCCAGTTTGAAGAGGGCTCCTATCAAGCCTGCTCTCATCATCTTATTAATTGGTCAGACATGTAACAGTGGCCACCAGTAAACCAGTCTGATTGTCGAGTGCTCCTTGTTGGGAGAAAAACTCATGTCAGCTCAAGTATAGTTCACAATAATTACTCAATCACACAAACTGCATGGGGCTTGTGAAGACTTGAAAGTGAATAATCATTCTTGGAAACTCAGCGACTGATCTGGACAAATACAATGTGACAAGAACGTTTGTGAGTTAAGGAGTGTTCAGCAAAGGCCTTGAGAGAAAAGGGGAGACAGGAGTGCTTCGTCCTTCATTATCATTAGTAGCAGTGTCTGATATGCTGAGGATTGTCCAATGGTGCGAATAATCGAGGCTGTCTGTACACTCCGACCTGCAACTAAGAGTGTCTGAATGGCCTGACGAGAGCGGGGTTTATAGCAGAGATGTTGCAGGCTGGTGGATCCTGTTAAATATGCATCACGGTTCATTGGACACTCGTACGCTGTCAGGCTGTGAGCTCAACTGAGCCATTTGTTAAATCTTTGAACAGAAGGTCAAAACGCTTGAAAAACACAGCAGACGTGATCGTGGTGCGTGATTCTGACGTCCACATATCCACACATGCAGGTACACACAAAAAGCCTTGGACATGAAGTAGTTGTAACATCTGGAACTCTGTGACTCTCAGACTGATGTCAAGTTTTGTCCGTAACACATTATCTCCATTGAGCTGATCAGCCTCATCTGAGGTCAGAGCTATTCTTCACCAAGTGTGAAAGAATCTATCAGCAGTAATTTCAGGGGTAATCAACTAAAGAGCACATCAAATAAGATAAGAAACAAGACAGCTGACATTTTGTGGATAAATACAGAATTAACATTCTGTCTGATATGATGAAACAGCATTGCACAGTATTTCCACCCAGCATATCAAACTGTTTTGGGCAATGTGTTTTTCTGGACCCAAAAGCAGCACAAAACAGAGTTAGCAACGGTTAAGAACAATTTATTGCAACAGAGAATGGTGAGGGAAGCTTGGAGAGGAATTCCAAGGGGTGTCGTGACTAGAGAGGGACTGGCTGGCCGGCTGGCTGGTATAGAGGAACGGACTGCAGTGGAATCCTATAGAGGTGAGTGGTTGTTTGGCTGATGCTGGTTGCCGGAAGAGTTGGGTGTGGCATGTGATTACCGTGTGGAAGCTGGGGAGCTTAGTATGAGATCTGAATAAGGGGACATGAACCTGAGGGACACTGCAGAACGATCAGGATTTAAGTTATAGATGTGCCCGTCAATTTAAATAGCAATAGTGGTTTGGCTCCAGGATTCCCAAGCTCTTTTACACAAAACCTTCCTTGCTGAACATTCAGGTTCAAAGCAACTACTGCAAGAAAAAGGCATAAGATCATATGTGTCATTCAGCATCTCAAAGAAGCAAATGTTCCAGGCCAAGAAGACTTCTTTAGGTTCACAGGCTCTCAGGTTCTTGTAAGGAAAAGGCAGTAAAATGTTGTTTATGTGTATGAGAATGTTTAGTTGGATGCATTTCTCTGTGTGATGTTTTTTTTTTTTTTTTTTTGGCTTTGCAATTAAAACTCTGCACACAACTTAAATTCGGTGCAGTCAAGCATGGTAACACTATCAAAACAAGGTAACCAATCATTTGTGTTGACAGCCGTGCAAACAGAGCACAGGAGTTAGTGTAGCGTCATTATCAGCTTAGATTTACTATGTCATTTATAATATGCTAAGAGCATTATAACTACTTTCTGTTAAGGGCTGGTTTGATTTCTTTTTTTGTTCTCAATGGGAGTTGTGGCACACATGAAATCAAAAAACTTGTTTTTAAAATAATGAAGTGAAGTAAAATAAAATAAATGAATAACATGTACCTATTCCATTTACCTAACAACATACAGTACACGCAACACTGAATCTGTGCAGTTATCCTCTCCTGTTGTCAAAGGCACCAATGAATAGAGTAATCTATGTCTTCCAAAACAGTCCTGAAACCTATCATATCGAACACACTTGTTCTATGACGCTGTGCAAAATGCACATTAAGCATTGTTGTTTTAAAATGGCTGTAAATGTCTGACATTCTCCTTCTGTCACCAAATACATTATGATATTGCCATAAAAACAGTTTCTGTTTTCTCCGGATCTGTCATCATATTTTGTAATACACACTGCATTGTCACCAGTATAAAGCCCAAACAACATGCATAAACTGAGAAAATAAATGCCACTAATGCATAGATATAAATGTTACAGATATACATTAACCCTTTAAGTCCTAGTGCGTCATCAGCGACACGTTTGGGCAAGCGCACTTTCGAATACCGTGAATATGTCACCGTTTGTGCTATCGGAAAAAAAAATCAAACGTTTTTGAAATTTGAGGCGTTGCGCTTTACAGCCGATATGGTGTCATTACGGTAATTTTATGGTAATTTCATCCAGCGGATTCCTGGGGGGGCCACGAATGAAATTACCGTAATGACCGTAATGGCAATGTCGTTGCGCTTTGCAGCCAATATAGTGTCATTACGGTAATGAATCCGAGGAATCCGCTGGATGAAATTACTGTAAAATTACCGTAAAGACACTATATTGGCTGTAAAGTGCAACGACATTGCCATTACAGTCATTACGGTAATTTCCTTCTTGATCCCCCCCCCCCAGGAATCCGCTGGATGAAATTACCGTAAAATTACTGTAACTCTTATAATACGCAGTAAATTGTAAATAACTGCCAGATATTGAAAGTTTCTTCTTAAAAAATGGGCACAAGCACTCACAAGACATTTTCTTACCTTTTAGTTATCAAAATAAGAAAAAAAGACCAGGTGGACATTTTGAAGCTCAGGTCTTAAAGGGTTAAAACACTAAAAACACTCAATGTGGGACTCCACTTTATTTAACATGCACTTCCACAATGGCAACTTCAAGTCAGTTAGCTGTCTGTTCTGATGAAAATGAAATGCGCTGTTGTTAACAGGTCAGGTTTATGCCGGGATTTATTTCCGTGCAGGCTCATGCAAGGACAGCTGTGGACACCACTGACGCCCAGTTGCTCTAAATTCTATTACAGGATATGTTCCATACGTGGGGAGTGGATCGGCATCTACGTATTCTGCACATGCACACTACTGCTCTTATAGTGTACTGAAGTTTGGGCTGTACGCAGATGTCCACAGAGGAGTTTACACAGGCTCAGACTTAATAGACCCTCATGTACTCGCAGATGCATAAAGTGTGTCACTGGCCTTAAGGAATTACATTTAACCAACAAAATATTGGCCTCATTTGAAGAGAAAAGTGACCTATGAACCCTACCGGAGAAGTGAGAATCAATAACATTTCTCCTCCTCCAATGCTGCTACAAGTGGCAGCTCCATCGCATCACCAACTATTGATTTCCAGGATTAACAACAGCGGGGTAACCAGATGACTAGGCCCTTGTGTTCGACAAAATGAAAGGCCAGCATTTTATTCAGCAAAATCATAAAACCTGTGAATAATAACACTGCATGCTGAATAGCAGTCACTTATCTCTACTGTAGCCTGCTAACTTTGCCATTTCCCTTATCAACAACAGGAAACGCAGTAAGTGTCATTCTTCTCCTCCTATCATGAATGTCAACAGCCACCTATGCCTGTTGTTCATCCTCTGCTATCACTTCATGACACAGACTGTCTAATTGATCATCCAGGCGTTATCAAAGGCTTTGCATGTCCATTTGTTACTTTGGATTTAAAATCCCTTGTTCAGCTCGGTGAAGGAATACACTGACTGGTGATTAATTGGTTTTGGACAAGATTGCAACTAAAAGTACAGCATGTGAATATGTCACAGTGTGAATAATGGTTTCTGTAACTTAGACAGAGAACAGGAACAATCACATTTAAAGCTGCAGTCGGTAACTTCTACAGTTGCTCCCTATGAAAAAACATGTTACCCATTCACAAATGTGACCTTTTTCATGAATATTCACCACCACCATCATTTCGAAGTGTTACTATTGGCTTGGAATTTTACATTTATATATGCATGAACGGTGGAAGACGCTCAATATCCATGCGCCATCTTGAAATACATTGGTCGGTAAGGGACATACAGGATTCCTCCGCCTTTCTCGTTTTCGTTGTCACATGATCTCACAGGTACTAATGGTTTGACGCTACTTATGTCGTTGCTTCCACCGGGCCCTGACAAGTTTGAAGAAGGAAACATGGAGGACCACAGTTACTCAAAAGAACTACCAGAACAAGAATGTTCAAGAAAAAGAAAAAGGATTATGCAAAGGGAAAGAAACCGGCGTCATATCAGTAAAAGAGTGAACATTGGAGCTGCCTTCCAAAGATGGAAAGACCTGATGAAGGAAAAGGGGATTGAAAGAGACGCCTCTTCCTTCTGGACAGGAAGCTTCATTTAACAGTTGGACTTCAAAGTGTTTATTTCGTTACACAATC
>OMNN01013438.1:1855-27702 GCA_900302755.1 Chromis chromis
ACAACTGAGCATTATAACATTTATAAAGGTCAAATACTTTTTTTTACACTGCACACATTACACATGAAAAACTTTTACATATTTGACCTGTTTCGGGGAAATAAACTCCTGACAAGTTTTAAAGCTTCATTATATGCATGTGAAAATCCTGTAAATGTAATGTCGTGCTCAGAGAGTCGCAGTATCATCTGCAATGGATTTATGCAACAAGTGATATTAAAGTGATTATTACTTTGGTAGAAAACATGGTCTAACCTGAGTATATATAAAACATGACTGGAGTTGAAAGGATCCCTGGAATAATCGATTTGACGACTGTCAGAAAATTATTCAGCAACACGTTCGATGATTTTAATTTTTGTAATTTTTTTAAGCAAAAAAAAAAAAGTGAAATATTTCCTCCCATGTGAGGATCTGCTGCTCTACTCCATTCTGTATCATTGCAGTAGAATACCTTGAGTTTTGTCATATAAAACAAGCAATCTGAAGATGTCACCTTGGGCTCAGGGAAATCTGAATGGGCATTTTTGTTAGAATTAACTGACATTTTAGAGATTAAACAACTGATTAATTGTGCCAATAATAAGTAGATGAAAGGATAACGATAATAAACAGTGGATATCACCCAACCCTTATTTGGACCAAATGAACAAGAAGATTTGGCACTCCACGATGAGATAAATTTCTTCCTCAAGGTGTAAGCACTTTGAGATTAAAAGCAAATCTCCTCCCAACTTGTTCTGTGCTGTTGAGGCTGAGCAGGTGTAAAGAGTGAATAGTCTGAGGGGTCAGACGGGACTGACTTAAGTCGAAGGATCCTGTCAGACTGGAGTGGCTGGAGGGTCTGCGGTAACACCCCTCACACTAAAGATTAACAAGTTTCAGCGGCAGCATCAGACGAGGCCCCCGTTTCCATTTGTTTCGTTTTTGAGTGTCAACAAGTGAGCTGCGTCAGTCTGTGTGGGTATTTGCAGGACTTTCACCATAAGGACCCCAACTTTGACACCAATTAAAGAGATTATGTCTTAAGATGAGAGGAAAACTATAGGCTAGTCGTGTGTTACTGTGGTGATTGCTTTTGACAAGGTCACAGGGGACCGTGCAACAGTGCATGACCTCAACAGGGTGCTGCTGCTTTTACTGGGATGAAGGCAAAGAAAAAGAAAGTAATTACTTTGCAGACACTGAGACGTGGAGCTTCGATGGATGAATGTTCACCCTCAGTAACAATAAAAATAGATGACCTGATATGGCAAGAAGCATGTGTGTATATATGAGGAGTATGTAAAAGCATTTCTGAGCTCATATGGCTGCAGCTCTCTTTTCAAATGGCTTATATAAGGCAGCATTAGATGACTAGAATTGGAATAAGACTAGTTTCATGTCAGAAATAAAGTAACTATATTTACATCAAATTGCTTTTTATGATTCTTGAAGGCGCAGAAAAATTCAATTCATAGCAATGTTGATGTCGACAAAGTAACATGGTGCAAAATTGATAATGCGATTGGCTTTATGTTTTCTATTTTGTCATTTGCACAACAGGTTTTATCACAGCACATGAAGCCAAAACACACAAGCAACAGATTTAAACTTCTGCCAGTCAAGTTGTATATTTCTTTTGAAGAGTAACAGGCTAAATATGACTTATCAACAAGGCCTAGTCCACATAATAAATTCTATGACTTCCCTGAACACGGTTTATTAATTGTAATATTTTATAGCAGCAAGTAGATGAGAAGTAAAAACCTCCTGTAGGGACATTTTATGATGGGAAAAAAACATACATACATTTATTTTATCAAAGAGCTATGGTAAACTGAAGAATCAGATTTTTTTCCTTTTCATAAAAGCTGAAATTAATTTTAAAACAGTAAAGTGCTCACATAATGGCATTTTTCTAGCTGTGTCATTTTTCTTAAAGGTAAGGAAAACACAATTAGCCGACTGGTTTTGCACTTTTTCTCTTAGTCCTTCTTCTAATAAGTAGCAGAGGGAATAAATACATAGTGCTGTCCCTGTAGCTGGATCGTTTTCGGGCCATACTCTGGAAGTTTTTAATAGTTTCCTACCTTGACGTGGAGGGCAGGTTCATCCTGACTCAGTTTTGTGCCAACAGAAGGAAACTCGGAAGCCTCCTCCTCCTCCCCCTCTGTATTTTCCTTTTTTCCCCTCCTTGTTGCGTGTTTTCATGTTAATTGGCAGCAGTTGAACTGTGAGCCGTAAATCAAGAAGTGCAGAGTGTATAATGAGTCGGACCACCCAGGAAAACTATTTTCTCTGCACTTTCTTAGCAGACAATGTGAGGATACTCAAGTGTGCCATGCTCCGAAAGCCATGAATGAACATTCACAAGAGCAGTTCTCCCCTGCTGCCACATTTCCAGCCGTTTTTTTTCTTCTTCTTCTCCTTCTTCTTCTTCTTCTTCTGCTGAGCAGAACATGAAGCAAGCTGAGACAGAAGTTTGAGGTCCCATTTTGGGCAATAAAAAAAATCTAAATAAGAGCTAAACTACCAGAACACACAATTAGCCTATTAATCAATAAAAAAATCCCTCTAATTCTGAAAAAGGTGTATATTTAGGCTATCCATCCGAGGTTTTCATAAAATATCTCTTTGGTCTATTAAAATTGAGAACATTTGTAGATTATTGGAGCAATATTAACCTTTTTTTTAATACAAAGTAAGAGTTACATCTTACATTTAGCAGAAAAGTCAACTTAAAGCAGGCTTCATGATAAAAAGTAAGAAAAAAATAACATAAAAAAGACATTTCCCTTTACAAGTCCTTTTAAAAATCCACCCAAAAAAAATCTTGCAATAGGCCTAAAAAAAAAAGGTTTTTCTCCATAAGAGCGGATTCTCGGCACTGAAAGTAGTGCTATAATTGTCTTCCATTATGAAACCTCACAAAGCTAGACCATTGGCTACTAAAATACCAAGGTTAATCTTGATTAAATGTCTTTCCAGAGCACAAAAAGCATGTTTTACATAAAACATCCTTCAAGGGGATTGAAGCATGATGTTGGAAAAATATATAAAATATTGCTGATGGCAAGGCCAAGCATCCCAATTCTCAAATGAAAGGTATCAAAGAGATTAAAGAAAAACCATTACAAATCAACACAGCACTAATATGCCTGCATCTGTCCTATTATCTTCACCCCCAATTCAAGTCACACCGGCAAGCCAAAGCTGCAACTTTAATCTCTCCTCAAAGTATATTTTAAGATTTTACGTAAACGATTATCAATGCATCCGCTGTACTTGAACATTTCCTGCGCTTGTAATGACTGTTTATTGTGAGAGACAAGTTTTGTAGGCTTCAAGATGTGGCTCACAATGGCCTAAATGCTGTTTAGGAAAAGTTAAAACAGACATCTTCATCTGTAGATTTCTTACATAAAAACAGGCTGTGAAGGGGAATATTAACTAGAAGCTAATTCCAACCGATTCTTCTCTGAGAACTGACTTTACTGATCATTGGCAAATATTAATATGTATTAAAGAAGTGCAGTTAATTCAGCTGTATAAATGCTTCTGCACAACCAGCTGTATCAAGGCTTCCCTCTCTTCTTTCCTCTGCTGAGCAAGGAAATCCTCCTGCAGGCTGAATGCCCCTTGCTAGCGACTTTTGTTCTCTCACACATACCCCACACACTCTAAACGCAACATCCTTCTGCAGAGAGAGAGAGAAAAAAATATATTTCCTCCCACACCTGTTGATGAATTGTGTTTGTGTATAAGGCTCAGACAGGGCGATAACATGCATCTTTATACAACTGCACGGGCCCAAAATAGTAGTTTCCTCACATGGGTAGTGGTGAATAGGGAAACCCTTTTCACAAAAACAGCAAAGAGACGTGAGGCCAAATTAGAGTAATCGTCATTGACAAACAGAAAATAATTCCCAGTTTGGGCAGGAAAGTCATAAGATGCCTTAATGACTGCTGCTGCAGAGGGAAAAAGGGCTGCTTGTGCTTTGTGGCTGGTGGCTGAATGGTGCTGAATTTCTTGCCAACCCCGCCTGAATGGCATGTACTTTTATTGTACGAAGAATGTAAGGGGAACAAATTAGGAAGTCAAGGTACATGTCTGCTCCAAATTCTTACATTTAACATTTTGGTTATGTTTCCAGAGGCATTTCTTTTAAGAGATATATATTTTTCCAACAGCAGTAGAAGCACAGTAAACTGAAAAGTGGAGCACTGTTAATTACAAAAGAACCACAGACTTCACTTTGGCTACAGAAACATATCAGTTGTTTTTTTCTTAAGGGAATCACAGAAACTTAAAGGAAATTATTCTCAGCTTCTTGTTTGTCCAAAAGTATAAAATTCAACCACTATTTTTCCTCTACAATGTCATATTTTAATGTCTTTATATATGACTGTGGGGAAGCCATGCTGATTAAAAGGAACCAAAAGTGGAGATAAGGTTACAAGTCGATGAATATCAAGCTATAAAATCCTCTCCACGATGCTGTTGCCAATTCCAATTACATGATATTGTCATTACAAGGCTGAAAAGTACGCACTGTAGAATAATACAACTACGCTATGACCTTACTATTCAGAAGAAGAAAAAACACACAGATATACATGCAGCCATCTGATAAACAAAACTGAAATAGTTCTGGGTTATTCAGCAGTTTCATATTCAGAGTATGGCTTTTGTTCTCTTCTAACTCTATGAAGCTAATTAAGCTCAACAAATGAAGTGAATTTTTTATTTGCCAGTATCAAAGACTTGCCTAGAGCGTGATCTCACAAAAGAAACGTTATCTACTTTTACAATTTTTCATTGTATGGCCAAAAAAATCAGAGAATAATGTGAATTCATCTGCAGTATTTCAAAAAATGTTTTGCCAAAGCAGAGCATAAACTTGACCAAATAGGATTTAGCACTGAAACTGTGCTTATGTAGGACAGTTATGCAAGCATAAATTAATTGCTATATTGTGTAAATGAAAGATGGCGGTATAAAATAGAGTACATCAGTATATCAGCAGATCAATTCCGAGAGGACCTTAACAAATGAGTGGACAATTTAGCTCATTGATATGCAGAAACAATTCTTGAAGGCTGACATTTAGTGTCACGTATTATTCATTCAGTGCTGCCATACAATGAAATCATACACATGCATCAGTTCAGGAAACTGAAGTGTGGTAAGCCAGGCAGCTCGGGTCCTGACCTTTTCAGTTCTTGTGCTCTGCTTAATTTAGTGTAAGAAATTGAAAAGCGCCTGATAAGAATAATTGTATTTATGTGAGGTCAGAAAAGAGACTTAGTGGGGGATAATGACAGAGACGGAAGGCACTTACCCGCTTAGATGTCACCAAATATAATGATAATCATTTGCTGCTAACCTAAAACATATAGCTATGAATGCTTACAATGGCTTTCACATAACACAGCATACAATAGACAGACAGTTCAGGGTTTTATTCATGGACACAAATTTAACATAGAGCAGTGAGTTAAGATACTTAAGTTGTTCCTATCAGCCCTTTGGGGCATGAAGAGTACAGTACAGTTCAGTGTTCAATTTTGGACTTAAGTGCTGATCTGCAGGCTGCATTGGTTAAATGATCTATGGTCATACCAGCAGGAGCTACCTTCATTTGGAAAGATTCAGCCTTAAAACCAGCAACTTAGCCCAGCACCATCGTTCCCCACAGACTGTTAAATTACGAGTCATGTGGGGAGGTCTGTAGATTACAAAAGAACAACTGAGTTGTGTGATGGACCAAGAAAATCTGAGAAGCACAACCCACTTTTTTTACTCTTGAGCATATAAACAGCATGGATGAAGGGCTTGGATAAAAAGTGTGTGTAAAGCCTCGCTTCATGCCTGTTAACACTTAACATGATGACATGTCCTTCACACGGAGATTAGATACACTGTAAGGAGGAAACGATGGTTTTACAACAGTGGTCCAGTGGAAAACACAGCTGGAAGAGTTACTCTGCTGCTTCGAAGGCTCACAGCAAACATTACTGCTTATTGGCATGATCTCTTTAAAAATGGGATTTACTGCTTCTAGTGTATGATGTACAATCTTCCTTCCTGACTAAACTGATCAGATCAGAAACAAAACTTGCAAAGAAATGCAAAAAAAAAGCACCAAAAATATACATAAAGCTTTTAGCAGGAAATTCATATGCGTTTCAGAGTTCACTAAATGCAAGTTGAGATATTTCAAGAGCCCAGCTGGTTGAGAAAATGAGAGGTGGTTTTGGAGCCATGACAGAGTAAACTGTAAGAATACATGACATAAAAATACCACCCGTGCACTTCCACACCCTAAATGGGCATTTACAGAACCATAATAAATCGTTCCTGGTTTACTTGACATGTATTTAATGATAAAAATGCTGCTTCTCTTAACTATTGCACAAAAGCTAATGTATTGAAATGCTTCCTAGCAAAGAATGAGGACAAAATTTAGCCACTGCAGGTGTCGTTTGCCTTATTCTACCTGGTGATGATAATGCTGTCGTCTATAATTTCCTTTAAACCTGTGAAATTTATTTCACAGGTTCATGCTGCTCGGCTGCCTCTATCTGAGCCTTAGGCCTCTGCACTGTCCTCTCCTATCTCTGTAGCGCATCGAACAACATAATCTTTAATAACTGTTATGTCTGCTTTGCTTTTCTGATGTTCCTGTAGTGTGATTAAGTTACCAACTTAATGCTGTAAGAATCTGAAAAAGAAACTCAACATAAAAGACAGTTTCTTTATACTTAGTGGCCTGCAAGAGTAATAAACTATCTTCGGTCCAGGCACTTTGATAACATTATACTGAGCCTGTCTCAGTGATGTTCTGCAACTTTACTAAGGTTTAACAATCACATACTGCTGCGATTGAGGTCTTTATCCTGCTTCATAATAACTTTAACATTTTCAGATAAAATTACGTACATTATAGGAGGGTGGGGCAAATCACCATCTCTGCATAATCTTTTAAAGTATTTAAATAAGTGCGTAAAGTTGGAGTCTGCACACACAGAATGAATGGCTAACTGACCTTGAGGAGAAATCCACTAAATAAATAAATAAGTTACTTGTTAATAATCGCATACACCACCTTTAAGTCATGGTGTGGAATGATGAGATGGCCGTGACAGATGCGGATAAGTTCATCTTAAAATGAGGATATGAAATTGAAATGTCAAAGGACTAGCTGGACATATCAGATGTGTACGTGGATGTAAGCCAGATTCAAAAAATGGCACACAATTATGATGATGGACAAATATGTGGCTCGACATCCTCTGATTATTCTTGTTTTAGCTGAAACCACGGAAGAAGAGGATGTCTGGGTCCTGGAGGGGAGGAGAAGAGCAGGATGAAGATGAGGTGAAGTTTATAGATATAGATGAAGTGAAGTGACGGCATGCAGGAGGAATGACTCAATCACCCATTGGCTGCATGCTACTAGAGGTCAGACAGCATGCAGAGGAGATGAAAAAGACAGATCAGCATGGGGGGTGGGGATGGGGGGGACAAAACCTTGTGATTTAAAAAAAAGAAAAAAAAAAGAAACACCATTAATGGTTGAGGGCCCACTGAGACGGCATGATGACAGGACCCCCACAGTCAGTCATGAACAATTCCATCCCAATGACGGACAAGAGAGCATGCTGGAGAAGAGAAAGCGTTGCACAGGTTCAAAAAGAAAATCAATTTGCTGTGAGTCATATTGATATATTTTCCCAATAAAGACCAATAGTTAGTCTGACACAAATGGAGTAATGTAGAAAATTACTGGTATGGATTGACAGAAGACAGCAATGAAGGTATTGAACAAATACTGTACACCTTTAGTGCTGCCTAACCATTCAGAGACACCACCTAAGAAAACGTTTATAATTGGGTGTTTAACCTATGTCACATTAAATCGTTTCCATGTACCTAACGGCAAGCTTTGAATTCTACAGTTTTGTTAATACATCAGCGATCACTTTTGAAGCTGTACTTTGTGGTATACAAAGTGTTTCAGTCAGTGTGGGCATCTATATATTAAAACAGAAGTGAGCATAATCCTGTACAACATTACTTACATGTACAAGGACTCACATTTTTATCACCTCCTTTTAATTGCATTTTTTTCTGAGTTGACAACTAGAGTATTACCTCTTATGTACAATTAAAACAAATACTTTAGACGGACTATGTTGAAAATAAAGGCTCCAAGGTAGAAAGGTATGCAACAAAAATTAATACATCCGTGATCTTAGGAAACCCATAGTCATTGAAAAAAAACTGAGTCCCCCTTTGATTTCCAGTTATCCTAATTCCCTATTATAAAATGACCTGTGAACATCATAACTTTCTCAGTTTTGGACATTTGGCCTATGTCTATCTGCATCTCTGCATCATGGCTGCACATACAAGAAAAGTGTGAGAGGAATTTAAGTATCTGAAATCCGGAAAAAAAAAAAGGTATCTGGAAGATTGGTGACCAGATAAAATCAGTGAAAACACAGGAATCCTCCTAAAATGACGCCATGGAAAGTGTAATACTTGCACAGTATATCTCTGGAAAACAGTGCTTCAGATTTGGCACAGTGGTTATGAGTGGAAACTGGAGTTTCTGTAATAGCTTAGACTGTGAGAGGGACAGTGCATAATGTCAGCCTCTATGGATGATGTATAAGAAAAAAATCGTGCTTGCTGCTTGGCACAAAACTGCAAGATTAGATTTTGGTTAAAAAAAATAAAAAAGTTTTTAAAGAGAAAAAAAAATGCATGAAGCACATGCTTTGATCAGATTACCAAGATAAACTTGTTTGGCTCAGATGGGGTCCAGCATGTTTGGCAAAATCCTTTTCAGGACCACCATAGTGAATGCATAGTCCTGACAGTGAAGCACAGAGGTGGGAGTTTGATGACATGGGGTTGCATGAGTGCAAAGGTGTTGAGAGATGACATTTATTGATGGCACCATGAATGCCAGTGGATATACCAAAATACTGGCTGACAAGAAGAATCCCAGTCTGCAGAAGCTTGGCAGAAGAGGAATATTCCAGCATGATAACGATCCAAAGCACAATGCCAAAATCACAGAAGAGTTTCTAAAGAAGTAAACAGTAAAAACTTTTACCTGGCCAATTCTATCACCTGACATGAATCCAATAAAACATTTTTGGGGTATTTTAAGGTAAACAAATACAACGCCTTTGACTCTGACCAAGGGCAGAACATCTCTCCAGATCCTCCTTGCAGAGGAAAGGTGAACATACGAAGTATTGAGAATAGCAGTAATGAAAGGTTTACTGAGATCCTACTTTAGGGGCTGTATTTTTAATATGGTGAAATGAAAGTTAGTTAGTTTTAAACTTTAAATGAATGCAGTTACTATAAGGTGATATCATTTTTAATCATTAGACATTTAAATGATATTACACAGAAGTGTACTCACTTCTGCTGTATACTGCATGTGTGACGACTGCTCTACTTTCCAGCTGTAGTTACATTGTTTGTCATATGTTGTCATGCATTTTGAGACATTCTTTTACATACAGTAATTTCGCTGTCTTTGCACGTGATGAGCCACCAGTTCGGGCATTTCTAAGGTTACTCTGTTGATGTAATGTTGCACTTCCAAAAGGTTGGGGGAATGGCGAGAGATTATAAAGAAAAAGAATAGAGTGGTTAAACCTGCAGTCGCTGATGGCAAGATACCCTAACTTGGAGGGCCTAGTAAGGGTCAAATCCAAAAAATGCAAGATCCTACTTTTCCAAAAATGGCAAAGACCAACATTTTTCAAACTCTATGCCTCCAGTTAGCAGCGAGCTCAGATACAGCTGATGACATCAGTTGGGATATTTTAGAGAGTTCCCTCCAGAGCTACCTGACGTGACTCTAGTGGCAGCTTAGAAATACTTACAATCACAAGTTTCAGGAGTTTCATTTAAAGAAACAAAACTTGTTTGAATTCAGAATTACTCACCAAAATGCAATGCATGTTCCCTTCAGGTTTAACATATGTGTTGAATGCAAGCAGTCTTCCTCTTCACTGCCTTTCTTGGTGCATAACTACCACCAGCTGCATTTTGGAGGCTGGACATCTTGATGTGAGTGCCGATACAGAACTGAGTGGAGACCCACATGGAAAAACATTGCTCCATAGTATTAATAGTGGTCATACTGGTAAGGTCCCTTTAACACAGATCTCTGTGATGACACTTCCATGAAATATAAAGCAACATAAAGATACCTTGAAAGACTTTGACAAATCACCCAACTGGGCATCTACTGCAAGACTGTGATATTGTATTGAAAGATGTTTCAGTTATACTGTCAATCCCCTGTAGCTGTGACAAACAACTAGTCAGCCACTTGCCAGACAAGAGTTATTCTGAGACAGGTTTTTTTTTCTCCCCTTCCACACAATGAAATATGGATAAGAGTGGTGAGGATAGTGGGCAGCTGTCAACAAATTCCACAGCTCCCCGCCACCACTGATCAATCAGTCCCATATCTGAACCACAACAGTGCTGACCCGCTGGCTAGACCTGACATTAATCCTAAATCTTCCAGTCAGTGTGGAGGAATGACAGGATATAACACGGCGGTGGGAGCCAACGCTGATACAGGCTCTAACAAGGAAAGGTGCTGATGCTAATGAGTGTATCTGTGGCTCTTTAACGAGCCTGCATCATTTGATGTCCCAATTTACAATGAGCTGTGTCTCAGGGGTGCAGGATAATGAGCTGGACCGGGATTCCCAGGGCAGCAGCTTGTGTAACCCATCTCATGCAGGGGACACTCTCTCCCACCAAGTGTGAGTGAGAGACAGAGGGGGAGACGGGAGCTGAGAGAGAGCAGGAAGGACATATTCCATGTCTGTAGGAGAGAGGGGGAGGCTGTGAGGGAGGAGGACGGGGAGGTGGGTACATGTCATCTCTGCTTGATATGATTGTTTGTACACACCAATCATTGAATCGCTGCGTCCAAGTGAGAAAAGCTTGTGTTCTCTGTGACAAACTGACCTCGGGCAACAAGAGCACTCACAGAAAGAGGAAATGGAGAAGGAAAGCATGGCGGGTGGGGGAGAAGAAGAAGCTTTAAAAGAACAGACAGTAATTGTTGCTGGATTTGATCGAGAAATGTCGAAACAGCAATCAAAGGCATCTCTTCTCTCGCTTGCATAATCCAAATTTTTCTCCATTTTTACTGAGCAACCCTGAGGAAAAAAAAAAAAGAAGAAAAAAATCTGGCTCCTAGTTCACTCCGGAGCAAATTAACAAATGTGGAGCTCAGTGACCTCAGTGGAGAGACCATCCCCACAGAGTATGCAGTGTGCCCTACCACCCCCACCTCTTACTGCTGCGTCTGCATGGCTGCATTAGTCAAGCTCAAATGGGTTTTTCCGCCATGAGAAGCAGAGCATGACATGCGCTCAACAATGGCAGGCAGATGACGAGCCAGCTCCATTTGATGATGGCCTCTGCCGACGCAAGCTTTTTTTTATTTATTTTTTGATGTGGAGGAATACAAGGGCAGCATGAATCATTATGGGTGCACAGGTGGCCCGAGATCTAATGAGTCACATTTTGTGCAGTCCTAATGTGCAAATGGCTTAAAGAGGGACGTACACATGAAAAAACAGGCATGTTTTAGAGTTGGGATTCTTTTTCTCACTTGTAAGTGAAAACATATCAGCTATTTTCCTTTATATCAAATCTAACAAAATGCTAGCTTCATAAAAAAAAAATCACAAAAGCAACAGAACTAATTAATTTCATGCTAAGAACTTGCACCACAATTGGTTAACGCAACCCTAACCCACAGTGACAGAGTGGACAACAGTGAACACTTGGATTATAAATTTGTCATTACTTTGCTGCTAGGTTCCATTTATTTCATCGGGACATTATGACTCAACAGTTTAAAAGTCAAGCATTAAATGCTGGTATTTTACTGAAACTAAGAGCTGTCATCAACATCCTCTGAATAAACAAGCACTAGCTGTTTTTATCAATTAACTTCCAGCAAATTGTTCTCCACAGTGAGTGCTTCTGCTGGTGTTTCTAATCAGTCTTAGCTATTAACACTGCCCCCCTCTGGCTAGCTGGCTGCCTTATTGGGTCATTGTTTTTGCAGTGATCAGTCAGACATCGAGTCCAAAGAGAAAACTATGGAAACCCTATAGAAAAATGGTCAATCTAATAATAGAATCACACAAATTTGGAAAAGAAAGAAAAAAATATTTACAAATTTTTGTTAAGCGTAGTTTTTTAAGTCACATGATAATCCTCAGTGTGCATTAAAAGTCTGCATTAAAAGTCAAAACCTGCTTCGGCATCTTTGATTACACAAAATCATACTCTGAAAATAGCGCGTATTAGCATGCTAGTGAATTCATCACAGGAGCCACAACAATCCAAATTGTACCTGATCTATTAACTGCTCGCCACTGAGCACCATTTGAACATTTGACCTTCTAGCACAGCTCATGACATTATGTTGACATTTACAGTAATCCCTCCCACGATTCTTAATCCCAGTGGCCGTGGACTGCCCTCACCCATGCTCTCGGCTCAGGCCCCCTGCATGCTCTCACCACATACTGACAGAAAAGGCAGGGAGACAAACGCAACTCTGATACTCGAACCGGTCAACAACACCGTCGTGTTTTAGAGAGCTCATGGGGCTTGAAACATGCAGCGGTGAAATGGCTTGTTAATTATCATACACAAACTGAAGCATTAAGTTACCCACTGAGACTGAATAAGTAACATGACGTATTACCATTACATTTGAGTCAGAGCTCAGCGGCAGATTTTCCTGAAAAATAAATACCAGTCGATGTTTGAAGAAGCCACAAGGTTGTATAACAATGTGTACAGTTGTTCTGAAGGTATTTGTAGTACCCCAAATACTCTAATATTAACATCAGGATGAGAAAATATTCCATCTGGTGCACAATGAAAAAGATTTTTTAACTCATTTAAGTTATGCCTCTTTTTTTTCTTTCCTTGGCAGGATGATGCAAAGCAAGTTCATATTCCAACAGATATTATCTAACTCATTTTCTGATGTGTTGTTCCTGATCTTCCAGTCAATCTTTGATTTTATAGTACCTTTACGGCACTTTTTAGTTGCATAATCTGGCTGTCTCTAAAAAACAGTGTTTTAGCTGTCAGTCACAGAAAGTTTCACTTGAACAACAGGCCCCGACAGATAGAAAGTGATGAAATGAGAGGTACAAGATGACAACCCATTTATTTAGTAATACATTCTGCAAACTAGAAATTTTATTCAAACTTCAAAGGCTAAAAAATGAAAGAAAGGAGGGAAAGAAGGGGAGAAAATTTAAGGAGCAGGGAGAAAAATGCATCTATTCACAAGCAAGGAATGCAATTTGTTCAATCGACAACACAAATAGTACAATTTAGTTCAGGGAACAAAGCTTTTTTAAACATTTCTTTTTTTCTGCCATTCCTTTGGAGCTAGAACATAATACAAAATATACAGTTATTGAACTTTGTAAAATCACTCACAGAGGCCTCTGAGAAGCATTTGAATCAACATTGACAATACTTAACTACAGCACTCTAAAGCTATTCTTGAATGTAATCATAAATAGAGCAGACATGAATGTATGTATGCACATTTTGAATGCTTACGAGGTTACCATGTTAAAACACTTGCATTTGTTAAAAGTATGACATCATCTGCAGTGGAAATTAAATAAGCTTTCAAGACTGAGATTCAATACGGTAACATGGGAAAAAATAGAATACAAACCAGCGATGTTTGAAAAGTTGTACCTTGTGACAACCAGGACAAAGTCACTTTGTTGATAGCTTAAGTACCTTAAAATGGACAAAGTTTCTGAATCTGTCAGAGTGTGATGTCAGCGGCATTACGCCTCATAGTGTTTTGTTGAGACAAGTATTTTAGGGGGCAAGATGAGATTGGGTAAGGCAAATCGGTGAGCTTATTTATGAGCTGAAAAAGGTCAGCAAAGTGAGGCTCAGGCCGCCCTGTAAGGGGACGAATAAACCACCACTGCTAAGGGTCACACAGTAAACGCCACAACTGAGGTACATCAATATGTACAAGAGGGCGCAAGCATTTAAAATCTCTTTAACTTCTGCCAGGTAGTCCTCCATACAAGAATATACAGGATGGATTCCAGGCAACCAAAGGTAACTCTGTAAATAGCTTTATAATCTTTTTTTCTACAATAACAATTTTCTGGAAAAAAAAAAAAAGCTGATTATACAGATGATCAGTGCATATGACTATCGTCATTTAGTCACACTTATTTTCTCACACATCTCACATTTCTAAAACCCTGAACTCTCAATACAATTATAGATTTGAGCTAAGTGAGCATCACACGAGTGGACAAGTAGGTGAAATTACACAGGTGAGCGTTTAAGGGGAACTGTTTAGGGTGGGGTGAGGGTGGGCCGCTTGTAGGACAAGGCCAATAGTGTTTCTAGTTCCTAAAACAAGTTGTCATTTGCAGTAGCTTCTTAAATCATTACTCAATTTGTTAACATCAGCACAATTCAGTCAAACACTGTACATGAGCATAACCATATCCCATTCAAATAGATCAGTGTTAAAATAAGAGGTTCTAGGAAGGAAACATAAGAAAACATCCGCCATAAAGTGAACTGCTTAACAAAAGACAAAAATACTTCCTATAAAGGTTATGAGGTATTTCAGTTAATGAAAAATTAAAACAAAAATAACATATACTTGGGATCCTTTTTTTGTTCAGTTTTGGGGAAATAATGGAATTTTTTGCAGAATTTAAACAAAACACCCACATGGGGACAAATCATAATCAAGCCACTGTCCGTATCTGCTAAGATTCCAGCTACAGCAATTTATAATATTAAAAAACATCATTTCTACAATTCCTATTCTTTAGAATGAGGCTATTGTAGAAATGGGTAATCGACCAGCATCATCTAAGGGCCACGTCATGAATTCTAAATTTGCAATGACAAAATGCAAGACAGGCCAGGGGCATGTGGTTGTCAACTGCCTCAACACACAAAGAAATATGTTTGTTCCTCATTAAGCTTGAAGGAAAAAAAATCGCATGAAATGTTCCTTTCAGAGTCATTAATACCTACCAGGTTTGCAACAAGCAGCTGGGTGCTGACAAATGTTAGATAAGAGACATTTAGTGCACTTACTTAACAAACAGAAGCTATGCAGAGCAAATAAATAGCTTACAGATTAAATATAAACTGCTTAGCTAAGTAAAAAAGCATTTCAAATACTCTTTTCCCCTCAAACACACTAAATAAATTGACTTTAAGCATTTCACATGATGCGAGTACAGTCGGTATACAAGTATCAAGGTAAGTATTGTGGTACAAATACAATGTCGTAATTTTAAATCAAAAAGATGTGAATTAAAAGACATTATTACCGTTCAGCTGTTTAATTTTTGTTGCAATTTGCTTTTTTATGGAAAGGAATATTCATGTGAAACCACATTTTCATGCAAAACACAAAATGCAGTTTCCCTATTTGACATGTTTACAGTCAGCAACCACTTCACTTCAAAGGAATGATGTTATTTGTGTTTTTGTAGATGACGGTTTAAAGGTACCCTATGGAGTCTCCACTGTAAATACAGTTCGGTTACATTCAACATTTATTAGCAAAATGCTTTTTGCTTTAAGGCCTACCAAACTTTTCCATAACACACGCAACATTTTCATAGTCTTTTTTGTTGTTGTTTTAAAATCAGCGCTTTCAACCTAATTTTCTGGTCTTGTAACATTTTAATGTTTCTTGTTACCATGCGACCACCTGTTGATATATATACATTACTGCCCCCTGCAGTCAGCGGACATACATTTCATGTCCCCCAGGCGTTTGTCCTACATGTTTGTCCTTATTAGTATAAGGCCTGCTCATCAAAACATTTCTCTTCATCACCGATGTCCAAAACTCCACAGAGGACCTTTAAAAGCCAACTAACGGAAACAAAAACACCCAAAATAACATTACTCCCCAATAGCTTGACATTTTATATTTTGCAGGGTTACAGCTAGGTTCTCTTTAAACTGTTACTTATTATGGTAAAGACTTTGCAAAATCTGAGGTGTCTTTGGCATTTTTGCCACAAAAGCATATTAGAAAGCAGCTAATTCAGGATTATAGTCAAAGTCTGGTTTGTTAAAGATTTAATAACTAGCTCATCACCACAAACCTAAACGTGGTGAAACAGTTAGGATTGTCATTTTGATTAATTAGGAAATCTAAGTTTAGTACATAATTACTCTGTGACATAAAGGGAGCTGCTCAAATCTTGAATTTTGATCACAGGGACACCAAAGTGATTAGAGGGAAACCTTTGTTTGCCACAACACAAAAATGTAACTAACCATCTCAACACAAACCAGAATCACATTTTGTCAATGGCAAAAACTAGCTCAAGCCAAATGATTTATTCCTTGAAAATTTAAGTCAAAAATATATACATACATAAATTTCCAACAATGCAAGACAAAAAAATGGCAGAAAAATAAATCTGAAATAAAACCATTTCTCTTCAAGAAATATATCTACTGCGTGTGTTAAATACAGATTTAGTCAGTGACTATCTTTTCAGAGGGGAGATTAAGGGGAAAAGAAAGTTAACCCACAGATCATACACTATAGCAGCACACTGTATTGTGCTGTGGCATGTGGTGCTGTGGGGGTTTAAGTAGAGCAAACCTGATGGGAATAAAAAGGTGCTATACAACCATGAGAACTCATTGCAGTTAGCGGGTTTGTTCTTGGTGTAAATGTCCATATAAAGATCATGTGAAAAAATAGCCTTGTAAGTTGATGAGCCTATAGTTGTTTTTTTTACTATTTTTGGCCCGCTAATATGTGATTCTGTCTAAAATATTCAGTGCTTTAACTGTTCACATCAGTCAAATTATCAGATGTTAAATGCAGACGCTAAAATCTATCTGTACCACATACAAAAACTGAATCTCATGAAAAAGGGGGAAAAAAAACTTGGCATAGGCTGTCATAAAGCTGAAAAATTAGATCAAAAAAATCATATGGCACCCACAGTGGTCACTGGTATAGATGTATGCTTAGAAATTTATATCTAAATATGACACAATAGATGTGTAAGCCAGTCAACACCTGACCAGCTGCAAACCATTGTACACCTCTGGTAAATTGAACTACTTGTGTCATCTCAGGTTACAGTAAAGTTTTGAAATATAGCAGTTGTTCAAATGAGTAACGGCATGTATACTCGGTCATCCAAATTTGTTTGGAAGTAGCAAGAGCCTATGTTGGGCTGATATGGAACACTGGCTGCAAAAAAATAAAATTAAATAAAAAAGGGCCGACAATGGGTAAGCATGGGGAAAGCAATTCCCTTCGACTCCAGCCTGGTTTGTTGTCTGAACCACCTCATCAAATTGAAATTAGAGTTGCACATACAGATCTGCCTTTCCACTAACGCACGTGCGCACATACATACACACAAGCACCCACGCACGCTTGCAAGTATCTATTTGCACAGACAAACATATTAACATGGGACTCGTCATCGGATACCTAGCAGAAATGAAAAAAAAAGGATTATTTTTCCACTTCATACTTTCAAAATGATTGAGAACCACCTTGCCAGTATTATTTGAGCATGTACAGAAAACCACTTACAAAAGTAAAATACAATTTTAAAAAAAAGCACAGGGAAAAAATAATTAGGATTTAAATGGTTTGATATAGAGAGCTTACTGTGCTGTCAACTATACAATTTACCCGTTTCTTAAAGGAGCATAGACTAACTGAAAAAAAAAGTAAAGTAAAAGCGCAGAGACATTGTGCCTGGAGGACAAGCGGTAATATTCACTGAATAGACATTTGTTAGAATTCCAGAAGAGCAGGAAAAGGCAGATAGTGCATAAAAGGTTCTCTTTTTCCATTTCTTTCATTTTTTAACTTAAAATCAAGCTGCATTAAATACAGGCTGTTTGTACAGGACAATTGCACTTCACAAAAACAGAAATATACAAACACACACAAGGAAATGTGAATCAAATTAATTACAGCAAAAAAAATCTTACTACTTAAGCCGATTATTTAACAAAAAGAAAGAAAACCTTGTGGACTCACTTGTTATGGATTACTTTAGAGGAGAATATTAAGGTGGGTGAACATAAAGGGGAGACAAGACGGTGGGGATCCTGAACTCCAGAGTGAATTGGTGCTGCACTATTCCAGGTTTGTGTGCATGCAACTCCTCTTCCTCCTCCTCCTCCTCCTCCCATGAAATTCCCTTCTTAGAAACCAAAAGCTCAGAGTGACGGAGAGACAGACTGCTGAGCTGAGCAGCTGTGGGTCTTGAGAGGATGGTGGTTTGTAAACTCTATGCTGTGTTAGTGGTAGGAGGTTGTGTTACCACATGTCGTCTGTGGATGCAGAGTCCTTGATAAGAGAGAAGAGGAAGGAAAAACCCTTCAGACTCTGGCTCTACATCCATGAGATCTCCATCAAGAGCTGCACAGGTTTTAAGCATGTATGATACAAACCAACTGATAATAAAAAAAAGAGTACATAGAGATATCTGAGTCACAACATTTTCCATCGACATCTTTGATGCTATGGTAAATACTACTCTGGTGTTGAACAAATATACAATTAATTTACCAAACGTACACTTTACTTGTCAAGAATACAACAACACATGTTTTCTATTTTTTGAAGCAGTTATAACATACAATAGTTCTTGGTGACTAATAATAATTATAGCGTCCTATTACCCAAACAAACGCCCCCCATGTACCAATAGCTATTTATATTGTACATCATACAAAATCTACTGATGAAGAGTCAACTTAGATTTATACTTGTTAAATAAAAGGTGTTTATAATAAAGCAGACATTTTGACTGGACTGGTTGGTCAACATGCTCTTTGGCAGTGGGAGGAACAGACCACCTGTGAACACCCGTGCTTTTTCTCAACTTTGAACTTGCAGAACCTAATGTAGACTGCTAGGTTGAACTTACTTAACATTTACTGAACGTTTACTTGGAGTTGGCTCCGAATAACGTGAAAGAAGTTTTGTGGTGTAGCTGCATTTTGTTCGCACAGATGGCCAAAAAGCCGAGTGTAAATTTTGCAAACAACTGCTACAGCTACAATGCCCTATCATCTAAAATCAGCAGGCTAACTTGTTTGTGTCCTTGTAATCAATAGTTCTTGTGCTGGGATCAGTAGTTGGTATAGTTCCATTTTCAGAAATAACATGCCTCTAGGTAAGATGCACACCTGTCGTCTTCTTTTTTTTTCTCTTCTTTTTTATTTTTTATTTATTTTTTTTACAAGAAATGCAATTCCATATGTGCAAATAATATGCGAGTCACCGAACATTTTGCGCAATAGTTATTGGTGTATGATTCTCAAAGTGATTACAAATATTTATTTTTTTAAACTATAACCTATTTTTAAACATGACATAATATTTGAGCATACTAATACATCTGAATGCAAGTAAATATGCAAGTGAAAAATAAGAGTGTAGCGAATGTGAAGAATTATCTGGGTGCAGCAGACTTAGATTTCTAACACCCAGATTGGCAAAATTCACAAATGTACTAAGTCCCAACAAAAATAAATTTGCAAGGAAATAATCTCCACTCTCCCCACTGGGCTACAAGTTTTTGTAGTTTCTTTAATTCCAACTCAGTGCTATGTCTTCTCTCTAGCTAAATGCTCACTGTTAATGTCACAAGTTGAAGTGTCCCAGACAGGTAATTAAAACATACCAAGGGAGACTTTCTGAACCAGTGTTTGGATCAGCTTGTAAAAAATAAAGAGAAGTGTGCAAAATTTAATTTGATGCACTTGTTATTTCAGTGTTTTAATTAGTACTGCATATCTTCAACTACTATACTTATTTTTGGCACTAGCACGTAATTTTTTTCACTACAAAACACGTATCTTATACGATTTCAGGTTGTAGTTTGTCAGGGAGCTAAGTAATATAGATAAATATATTTTTGGGATTTGCATTGGTACCTGCAGAAACCCAGTATTAAAAAAAAACATGGATCAGGTACAACAAACTTGATTGGGGACTTACCTAATGTTTATGCATGCTATGATTATCTAGCAGCAATGAATGAGATGTATGCAAACACTTTGTCAACTTGTAGAAAGATGAGCTATTCAGAATATCCCCTCAGCTTCAGAAACGATCTACACACACACAGTGACACAACCAGATACTATGGATGCTATAAGCGGTTTGATATTACAGTTTACACAGTGTACTTTTCAGGACTGTCAGCAAGAAAATTAACTGCAAACAAGTTGCTATAAATTAAGGAAAAGAGTCACTTTTATTGAATAATATTGACCTTTCCTTAATAATGATAATAGGAATAAAAAACACTTTGCATTTGTGTCTTTTACTATCAACAGTTGGTTTGATCTCCAGTCAGTAAATACTAGTGCTTTGAAAAGTCTTAGTGCACTAGAATAGTACATTACTATCACCTCACATTTAGATGATGCACCACACCTTGATGAAAAAAGAATAAAAAGTAAGGGTAAGAAAGTTTAATTAGCTGATATGCAAACCTATTTTTTTAGTTGATTTAAATACATTTTTAATTGTGAAGTCCTGCACAACAGTATACTGTTACACCACTACCTTACAAACATAGCCCCACTAAAACTTTACGGAATTTCATTAAGAGTTGTTGTAATAATTTAAGACGCCTGTTCACATTCTGCTTGACCAGGTTGGAGCACATCTGTAAATGTGCACAATTTGGAGATGTGCAAAAATACTACAGATGTGTCCTTGAAAAGCTGAAAGTCTAAAATGGTGCCAAAGGTGGTTCAAATAACTACTCACTCAAAAAGCTGAATCTTGTAATAAATACAGTTTAAGATTTCTATTAGTCACAAATACAACTGCAAAGAATTCTAAGAAGCTAATTTCACCGTCTAAATGAAAAGCTTTGTGTAGACTGGTGGCAAAAAAGCGAAAAATCTCAATTTAGCCCATTTTGTATTCAAGCTGCACCACATAATACACACAAGTCAAGGAGCCTGACAGCTTTGTGAAGGCACTCTAATTTCTTAGATAACTCAGGGTGTGACAGTAATTTAAAAAGTCCATCTTTATACAAACATAAAATATTGAAACAAAATGTCAATTTCTACTGTCAAGGACAAGATAATGTACACAACTAAAATGTAGCTGACCCAGTGAGCTTATCTGATGAAATTTTAAAAGCAAAAAATCTGAGTGGGCAAGGGCAACAGCTTTGTGGTGTGTTTGCATAAAAAAGGACTGATGAGCAATGCTCTATTTAAACCACGGTGTAGGACAACGCAGTTTTTATTCCCCACAAACATCAGACAGTTCCACTCATTAGTCCTTTTTTTTGATTTAAGGAGAACTAATTAGTGAAATCAGATCATGAGATACGAGGCTGAGGCTTTTTGGCACAAAACCTACAATAAAATTGTGATCTTTTGTCAAAACTATATCAAGTAAGGCTTTTTGTGCAAATGCAATTCCTGCTGATGTCACAGGCAAAGAGACACCTTAGATAGGTCACTACGTCATTACAAAGTCAATCCATGTTTTTTTCTGGTTGCATTTTGAAAAAGTAATTTGGCAACAAGTCTATTTTCTTGTTCTATCCTTGTATTTATCTAAATATTAATGACATGCATAAGATTAGTTTGAATTTGCTGGTCACACATCAACCCATGCAAACTCCAAACAAAGCCTACCTACAAGGATTTAAAGAGCAGCTGGATACTTACTGTGTCATCACTTCGGTAAGGGTTGAGTTTGTTGTACACCGCTTCAATAACACTTCGTCTGAGGGGGAAAAAAGCAGAAAAATATTAAATGCAAGTTTTCATGAAAATATAATGATGTAAAGTATACACTAATTAAACTGACAATCACGGCCAGAAAGAAAAACTTGCCAGTATCACAAAGAAGTGTCATCTATTGCAACCTTAAAGTTCACTTACTTGCTTGCCAGTTCTCCTCCAGGAGGAAGATTAGGGATGCTCTCAGATGCTAACGTCCGCATAACATGGACCAAATCCGGGACACCTTCATCTCCCTGCTTTTTGATGATTTCTGTTGAAAAACAAAACAAGAATATTTTTTATATATTTTTGTACTAAAAATATCTGGTCAATACGTGCAAATAAAATGTTTAAAATGTTCGTATCTATTTGTTTTGGAATGATAGTTCAACATTATACTGTTTAGACTGATTCATAGTTGTCTGAGTAGGGTTGGGTTTCATTAACACTCAAGTGTGGCATTCACTACTAGGGATTTGCGTGATTAGTCGAATGAGCGATTAAATGTTGCTACTTTCCCTAGTCAGCACTAGAAATACTGGTGGGTTGAATGGTTTATATTTTTATTAATGTAAAACGAAGGGTAACTGTTACGTTTAAGATGTCAGAACTGTCTGCCATCAGCTGTAGCTGCATCCCCAGCAGAGGTAGCCTCCCTCTCCTTGCACGCATGTTGTAAACATCTACTAAAACCAGCGTTGCTTGGCAGTATTGTTATTCAGAAAATAAAAAAAATATGGTTGTATGTATGTAAATTGTCGAGTCTACTGATCGTCTGCATGTGAAGCACTTAGGGTACATCTGTAAATAGTAGTTTCAGAAAAAAACAGGGTTACACTCGCCCCCTTTAGACTGCATAAGGCTTTGCATGAATACCAGTCACACCATGTCACCCACAACTACAAGTAAATTGTAAACCTGTGGGAAACACTGAGATTTGATAAGACATCCTGCATTATGTATTCATTTATGGCAAAGAGTATGGCCAAAGTATTGCAGCGAATACTGCTTTTGCTGTAACAGCATTGACGTTTCTAATTTAAGCGTTAAAAAGGACTGTCTTTAAGAAACAAGTCCGGTGTCATGGCAGGTATGCGGCCAGCAGAGCAGCCACATTCCCTTTAGCAGCGAACTGAAAAAGAACAAAACCTTTACATTTACCTTTATTCATGCTTACAAACATTTACACAATGTGTTTGTGAAATGATAAAACACACCAAAAGCGTGGTGAAAATATTTGGGTAAACACAAATGATGTATCTGTGCACCTAAATGAAAACGTTTGGCATGCCAGTGTAACAAATGCTAGTCTGGATAAAAAACACCCTACGCATTTCACAGGCATTTTACAGCAGATAAACATCAGGCACAGTGACCATGACAAAGCTGTGCATATATACGCTTAACAATGCCAACACTGTTAGACTTTTCTTCTATATTTCATTATAGCCCTAGAAACGCTAATGGTTAAATGTCACTTTTTCCACCACATTGTTCTGATACTTTTTGTTGTCTATGCATTCGTGAACATAATGATATATTCACACTACAAGCAATACGGTTACAAAATGGTCAAGGATGACCAGCTACATTGTTGTTAGGTGACCGCTGAAGTGCTGCTCATACGCTTGTCAATATTATTAATGCCATAGTAAAATAAAGTGGAGGGTTAAATAGCATTGGGAACTGGCAAACAGCAAGAAACACGTTTTGTTTCCATTTTTCACAGAGAATGGAACAGGAGATTGTAGGCAGAGAAAGGACGTGGAAATGGCGACACAAAAACATATGATTGGTTAATGTTTTACTTAGGGGTGGGACTTTAACGCGTTAATTACGATTAATTAATTACAACAAAAATAACGCGTCAAAAAAATTAACGCATTTAATCGCAGTTTGACAACACGGAACATCTGTCAGTGTACGAGCCCCTGGTCCACCAATCACAGTGATGCACAAGACGCGTCGGAGCCAGGAGGCTAACAACAACTAACATGGAGGAATCCGATGAGAGCGCACCGCCCGGACCAACGGAAGGCAAGTCCCACCCCTAAAGACTGCCCGATGGAAGCCCAGAGAAGAGCTCGGCCCCGCGCAAACCGTGCAAAAAAGAATCTGCACACCACCGAAGCCAGTGCCAGCAGTCCCAGTCCGAGCACGAGCAACCCAACTGCAGGTCTGCCCATCCTCGGCCAGGGATACCCCTCTCCACACATCCTCAGGGTAATACAATGGCCAGGGCCTCCACCGCTCTGAATGCACTCAAAACCACACCCCCAATGCAAAACAAACATTCTCAAGACATCAAAAGAGCTTGAGTTTAAATAAAGTTCTATGAAAGCTTGAATAGAGCCACCATTATGATGTATAGTGCCGTTGTCAGACTGATGCAAAATAAACAATGTTTTGTTGTTTAAATGTATGGATGTGTCTATCATCTGATTCAGTCATAAACCAAAATCCATTTAAATTGAAAAATGTTGCTTCTTGTGGCAAATATTGTTATGCGATTAAAATGCGATTAATTGCGATTAGTTAATCACAAAGCCTCTAATTGATTAGATTAATTTCTTTAATCGAGTCCCACCCCTAATATTTACGCATTCATTAAGAAAATAATTCCAATGTACAACACTCGTGCAGCAGCGGATGTAAACAAAGGATCAGGCTGAGGTTTGTGCAGATACCGATCAGGTAAAAAAATGCCTTGATCTCTAAGTTTAAAGAAATACAAACAAGCCACAACATGTTTTTGTCCACTATAGCAGAATAATAATGAAGTGCAGCCACAGAATGTTCTGACTAAGCAGAACCAAACTCTGAATGGCTCAAAAGAAATGGAGTTTTAAACATCACCGTTACGCTGTAGCACCTAAACGTTGCTGCTAAAGTTGGTTTAGAAGGACGGTTACTTCATTATAAATGCAATTATAAATGAAAACTTTGTTGGATTCAGTTTGTGGATCTATGAGACACAAAAGCTCCTGTATTTATTACATCTCTTTTGATTCTGTACACTCTGGACACAGCCGCCGCTAATAACCGAAATGAGGCCCGAAAAATTGATTAGAATTTTATTAACACCTCAATAAAAGCGTCTGGTATGTCAAGACAGAATGTTTGAATTTTAAGCAGGTTGAAAACAGCGTGGCTCGATGGGAGGCGGCTCTGTGACAGCGAGAGCCAGAGGGAGGCATTATTGTTGTCGTCTCCCTCGGTGGCGACTCGCTCACAAAGTGGCGGCACTATTAGAGAGCAACATAAAAATAAAATCAGATTAAATGCACATGACAGGAGGCGAAAGTCTCCAGCTAGAGTCGAGCGTATGACAAGCTCGCGTCATTTGCTGTGACTGCATGATGTATTTGGCCTCCTCGCGGCGGCGGAGGCAAGCTGGGACTTTTCTAATTCCTTTCTCCATCATTTCTGCAGCCATCAGTCAGAGCTGCAGAGCGCTCGATGAATGGGCTGTTAATGCTGCCAACTTACATTTGCAGTCTTTGTTATTCTAAGCCTCGTCGGAGAGTTACATTTTGAACTTCTGCATTCTTGTATAATCCTTTTAATAAGACTAACAGCTCCGCTTTTCTCAGTGTTTTTTCCCACACTGTGGAATCTGAGGCCGGATTGAGCCGGAGATTATTCAGGAGTTTAGTTTGTTGGATTTATGGGAAACGTGAACCACATCCGTCCATCGATGGGAAGAATGGAAAATGGAAGTTGTATTTCAAGGCTGATGTACATTTTCAGACTCACACTGACACCTACAGACAATTTACACTCATCTATCAGTCAATTATTTTACTTTAAAATCATGTTTATATCTGGGATTTGGCTATTTTAAGGGTTCAATATCTCCAGAAATAAAACTCCTACAGACATGAAATTTGGTGAGGACACAGACAAAATAGTTTTCAGCAGATCTAAATGATGAAATGGCTCATTATTGGCCCTTGAAAATGGAAAAACCATGCAGAATTTTCAATCAAGAT
>OMNN01013448.1:2921-14285 GCA_900302755.1 Chromis chromis
AGGGCTGGGAGAGGAAGCGAAGCGACCTATGTCACCCCCGTAATCCTAAAGCTGCAATGAGATTTTGTTTTACGTATCAATTCTTGTATGTGCATTTTCCTTTTTCTTCCTAAAATACCTCCAGAAATGAATCCTGAGCAGAGAATGAGTCACTAAGACACTGAAAAGGCAGACTAATGGACTCCTGATTCCATTTACACACTTGTGACATAACTTCAGTCTGAAAAGACACCAGAAGTAATAATTAGGAACCAAATTCACCATCCTGACTGAAGTGAGTCATGATGATGTGGCACAGTACACACACATGTGTCACATTTAATCCTGTTTGGGTTAAAACGCAACCACAAGCATTAAATGACTATGTTTCCAAGAAAGGCGACGGTCTGTTCCACTATAAAATTGAAACAAGGTGGACGTCTTTAGGAATTGTCACTTTTTTTGATGACACTAATATTTGTGTTCGGTGTGATGTGGAAAACATGTTTCCTGCGTAGTGCTGAGTTTGTTTTCATTTATGGCGACCAGACTCCAGATCCCAGGGTTATAAATCTGTTTCTGTAGAAAGGATGACCCTTTTCCGTACACGTGTTGACCCACGTGGAGGCGAACTAGACTGAGAGATGAAATAAAGCCTACAGAAGCAGAAAAAGAGTCGCATCCCTGCTTCCAACTGATGCTTAAACTCTTCCAGGCATTGATATTTGAAACGTCTTTTCCATAGCAGCACCAACAGGATGTGAAACGGTAGTCTGCCATGGATACAGATGTTAACCTCTGCTGTTGTGAACTAATTGTGGCTCAAATGTTTGTTTGTCAGCCTCTTGCCAAACTGCTTTCATGTGGAAGACAAAGAAACAGTTTGAGGCATTTTTACTCTGTAGTTTCTGCATCTTGGAAAACTGCTCCAGCACACGTCTAGTTTTCTTTTTGAAACTTTCCAAATCTTTTTTTTTTTTAAGTGAAGCTGTTTTTTCCTCCACAAAGTTTTACGTCAACTCTGGTCTCTTGAACTCATAGCTCCATGAAAAAAAAGGAGAGGCATTACCGCAGAGAGGGCAGTGAATCACGTTGGATGGAGGACAGGGAAAGTAAGAAAGATGAGATGGGGAGGAGACGGACAGAAAAGAGAGTGGACAGGCAGGAAAGAGGTGGAGAAGGAGGCAGTGAGATGATGGAGCATAGGTGGAGCCGAACTGCTGGAACGAACTTGACTTGGAGGTTGTTTTCGTTGCTGCTGGCAGGCAGAACAGGGACCACATGTGGAAACAATCACCCGCCAAACGCTTCCTGATAACATCATCCATAGGCAGGCCCATGTTTCCCAAACTCACAGTGACTTAGCCTCTGTGTGTGTGTGTGTGTGTGTGTGTGTGTGTTAGAGTGGGTGTGTGTGGGTGTCCAGCTAGTTTGTGTGACTTTGAAAACCCTGCAGAGTGAAAAAAAAGACAAAAAAGAGGCTGAACTCAAACACTAACAAAGGGAAAAGTCCTCTCTTTCTGAAAAGTTTTCTTGGGTTTCTGTGCTATACAGGGCATCAGTCACAAAGACACACACATACACAAATTCCTCACACTATTTCTAGCATGTTATTCAGCTAGGTTTTCTCTCCACTGGGTATTATGGCTGCCAGCAGCCCTTTTTCACTCTCTGCTCCAGAAATCCAGAAAAGAAAAGGCAGGCAAAAGAGAATAGAGTAGTAGAAGGAAAGGGACAGCATGAAGGAGGTGACACAGGCCCCAGCGTGTCCACCTGACTTTGTCCAACCATGCGGACACAAAGAGAGGGAGGCTTCTGAACTCCACTAATCAGCCCTGTCTGAGGTGCCCTCAGATGCCTTTTTGTCCCAGTAAAGGAGAATTCTCCACATTCTCTGACATATTCTCCTTCCAGCTGTTGTAGTTCTCCACACCCCAAAGGCTCCAGGCTGTCAAAACAACACATGCCTGGCTAACCCCCAGCCCACTGGCCCCTGGCCACCAAGCCCACAGTTACAACACTGCAGGATCCTCCTTCATACCAGGCTTTTGACATGAGCACCACCACACCTTCAGCTACATGCTTACCTAACCTCACATCAACTCGATTACAAATAGAAGTGTAACTGTGTGAAAAGTGTTTAAAGCTCTGTTGTATTTTGTGTTTCAGTGCCAGAAAACCCACCTGTCAACGTGACGGCTGTGCTAAATGGTACAGAGGTGCTGATGACGTGGGAGGGACCTCCAGGGAAGCTGAATGGAGAACTGCAGGGTTACATGGTGGAGTACAGTACGCCTGCAGCACAGCAGGTCAGTCAGGATCACAATCAGAAATACTTTATCGATCCATTGAAGTCTTAGAAGTATAAACAGTACAAAATATATATAAATAAACACAAGTAGAAAAAGTACAAGCATGAAATGTAAAATGTGCATTGTTCTAAGAAAATGTAAATGTAGGTTTACAGTGTAATAAATAGTAATGGAGTTATATCTGTGTTATTGCACAGACATAGTTATTGCATTTTATTGAGTGTTAAGAAGTGAAGTGAAGTCACTCACACACACAACAAAACACAACACAAAGCTGTGATGATCTCTAAACTTGTTCATCAAGTTGACAGATACTGATTGACGTAAATAAAATATCTAGTCTGCCTGATACTGACACTCCCTCTCTTTTCTTTTGTTGACAGTTTGTTGTGGACACTGGATTGGACACTGAGCTGTCAATCAATCTGTCTGTCCCCCTGTCCAATGTGACTTATCGAGTTTGTGCCTATACAGGGGCGGGTCAAGGGCCCTGGACCCCCACACAGACTCTGACACTCACTTCTCCTGGTGAGTGACAAGAAACGGCACAGTTACAAATGTATAACTACTAAAACTATAAAAAATATACTGTTTTAAGGTTAAAATCTTCAAAGAGTAAACATCTAGTTTGACACATGAACAACTTGATATGATTTCATTTTAAATTATCTGATTTTATGTAAGTTTTCTTTACATGAAGGTATCTATTACTTAATAAATTCTACAAGCATAGGTTTTACAAAGTAAAGGATTTTTCTTTTCTCCTGAACATCACAATATTGACCTACACTTCCTTTTTTTTACTCCCACAGAAATAGGGGAATTCAGAGGTGAGTAATAAGCAACTTTACACATGCAAATGCACAAACACACGCTTTTGTGACCCCTCAGAGTGACACCGAGTGACAGTGATAGTGGAAGTGAGCTCATGGTGTTTTTTTTCCACCGCAAGACTTCTCTTTCTTATTCTCTGTCACTGGGTTCCTCCATGGTAGTTCCGTCCTGTGTATTTTGGGGAAAAAAGGAAGGAAGAGAAAAAAGAGAAGAGAGGGTCTCAGAGAGAGACGGGTAAGGGGAAGAGGGGTGTTGGGGAGGAGGGTGAATGGGGAGACGCATCATAAATATTTATAACAGGCAGGAACAGTGTAGCATCTCTGTTTGCTTTGTCTAATAGAGCCAGACAGACAATTCAAACAACGAGAATGGCAAATGAAGAGAGAAAACGAGGCAAAGGGGAAAGCTGGGGGAGGACGAGTATGAATAAGAGTTGTTGTGAGTGTTTAGAAGTAGTTAGTGAGGGTGAAAGTTCAGTGTGAGAGATGGGGTGGGAAGAACTCACACAGAGAAGATTGGAAAAAGAGCATATTTTTTAGAAAGAAAAGACCTGTTAGATTTAGCTTGAGGATGAATTTGGCCAGCTTAAACATATCTTTAGCCCCAATAATGCTGCATATGTATATCATAAGTATACACTGTGTAATTACAAGACTATAACTGCTATTTAAGTCAGTCACTCTCACTACAACCCTTGTAAGAATGTAGTGTGGCAAGATTTGGTCAAGCACATGCATGCCAAACATTTGTATTTGTAGCAAAACACAACATTTTAATTCCCTACCAGTATAGTTTTACCTTTAGCATCTCCAATTGATCCTGTTCTGCATCCCCAAAAGTGGCAAGCAGCAGTTATCGATCTGGCTAATTCTAACTTGATGCATCCATAAGTACAAATTCTTTGCAGAGATTCTTCACCTTTGTGGATAAAATAAATCACAACTTGATTACTGCTTTTGTTACCTTAAAGATTTTAAGATCTTTTCACTCCATCTTATAGACCTACATGACTCATCTCTCTTTGTCCACACCCCTACAGGTCCCTCATCGCCCCCAGCCTTTTCCTGGCACTGGTGGTATGTGGTGATGGCCATCGCCGGCGCTGTGTCCATAGCTGTGCTCATGGCTGTTTACGTGGCCAAGTTGCGGCGCAAGGAGACGCGTTTTGGGTGCGTTGGCTGTTTGTGCTCCTCGTGGGTGGAAGGGAGGGACTCAATGACTGTGCCAAACCCAAAAAGTTTCTTTTTTTTCAGTCCCTTGACCTAGTTGACTCACTTGCATTTTGAGGCGTTTTGATGGAAAACAAGACATTTGTTTTGCATGAAATATGGTGTGTCGCCCTGCTTTCAGCTCACCTCTTTTTGTGTGTCACTAAGTTTTACTTGTTCACATTCACAGGGAGGCGTTTGAACCCATGATGGAAAGTGGAGAGCTGGTGGTCAGGTATCGCGCTCGACGCACCTACAGCCGCAGGACTACAGAGGCAACATGTAAGTTCCTGTCTGTCCCGGCATGTTTGTCAGAAACACTTAATATTTGCCCCTTGACTGTCACTCAGGAAGAGATACTGTTTGCAGCAAGCCCAAACCTGCCTCAGAGGACAGAGATACAAAACAAGTAGCATCTTCTCTCATTTCCTGGGACTGGATCCAACAGTTCAATGGAAGGAAATCGATGCCTCTCATGTCACGCAACAACAGCTCTATTCTCCACTTTTCAAGACAGGAATCACATCCTTAGTTTGTTTGCTTGATCAAAGCCACGAACAGCGAAGGGGTTAATTCAGTCCCCACAGCTGTGATAACAGCCCTGTAGTGTTCAGTCAGATGACATTCTCCACAGAAACATTGCGCCCTCTGTATTATATGTATTATATAACACGCAGATTAGATGTGCAGCGAATCTGTTCATGAAGTTATGCTCTGTGCAGTCAGGCACAAATTGCAAAATTAAATTTGACTTCACAGACCGAGCAAGTGAAGGTGAACCTTATACTGGAGAGGTTAAAAAAAGTCGAGAGGGAGATACAGTTACATCAGGGAGCAAGTGACTTAATGTTTCCCCTCCGAAGGATGAGATTTCAAAATGAAACAGAGTGTAACAACAGATGAGGAGTTGCTCGACCGCTCTGACTGGAGTGAGGAGGTAACTTCAAGTTTCGTCCAGGTGGAGCAGTGACCTACTACTGGTGGAATACAAAGAACTGCTTTTTTAAGATTATTGTTTTGGCATTTTGGGCTTTATTAGATAGTGAAGAGAGACAGGAAATGTGGGGAAAGAAACCAGGGACTCACTGCTTGACTGCATTTGAGCCCATTGGGTTTGCATCCCACCCACCTGGCTATCTGATCGACCCATATATAAGTGTTTTGCAGTGGTTTGTGTGTTGTCACCATCCAGCAGCTCCTCTGAGTCTGTATGACTACACACAGTGATACGTACCTGTAAACACAGCTTACAGACTCAAATTTCACACAGCTGGGTCACATTCAAGCCCTGACATTGTCCCTGGTGTGCACACAATATTTGTACAGGCCTCATGCGCAAGTCTCAGCTTGCCGCAGCCACAAAGAGGCAGAGGGGAAAGGCAAAACTGTGGAGAAAAAAAAAGCCAAAAACTATTCAGTAAGTAAAATGAGAAAAAAGAAAAAAGATGAGGAGATAACATGTACTCTGAGTGAATGATGGAAAGTGCACGGGGCATAAAGGAAGGAGTCAGATTGGAGGGATTTGGGCGGGATTTACGCTGCTGATGTTGATCAGTAATTTAGGCCAATTCTCAGGACAAAGTCGGACCCTGGGGCCTCGGTTATTGCATGCATTGGCTAAAATATGGTCACGCCAGCATGTGTTGGAACACGCCTGCAGACTGAGTACATAGTTGTCCAACATGAGGCAGATTGATAGTGTAGCAGCAGCTGGAGGGAGATGTCTGAGCATATTGTTGCCTTGTCACATCCTGGCCCAGATGTGAAAACAGAGCTAACGTCTGCAGCAGTCTGCTCACTGCTCAATGACAGCCAGCTGTGGAGGGACATTCAGAGCAGCTTATATCCTCCCCAACCCAACCTGGACCCTGCAGCATCACATGTTCATGTGTCCCACTGCTGAAAAACGAGGACAGAGAGGCCCAATTTCAGATAATCTCTACACAGTGGACTGTGTGTTATTGTAATTGTGCTTTTGTAAAATTACTTTACATTTGTATGTTAATATTGCATATATTTCAGCTGCACTTGATGTTTGTTCTCTTGGTTTGTTGTTTCAGTCCAATTTTTCATTAGTTTGTTCTGATAAAATTTGGATTCACTCCATTAATTTAAAAACATACAGCTGTTTTAAAGATATAACAATAGACATTTAGAACAAAGGACAGTGCAGAAGTATGTTTGAACCTCAAATATTTATGATTTGAACACAACTTCAAATGCAGCAGCCACTTAAAACTGATTCTTTTTGCATTAACAAAGCAGATGAAAAGAAAAGATTTAATGTCCATTTTGTTGAGTTTTACAAGTAGACAGGATTGCTTTAGTTCAGTTATAGTCTCATTTTCATTGTTGTTTAAGTCTGGCAGTATTTATTGACACTTTGTTTTTGGCTTTGTGCTGTGCATTGTGGTTTTGGGAAAGTAAGGGAGGCTGCTTGGTACAATCTGGCTGTTTTTCCTCTCCTTTCTGCGTTAATTAATGTGCTTTGGGCTCCAAGCACCATTAAAATTCCTTATTTTTTCCTGTTCAGTGAACAGCCTGGGCATCAGCGATGAGCTGAAGCAGAAGCTCCAAGATGTAATGGTGGACAGACATAAACTAACCCTGGGAAAGACTCTGGGAGAAGGTAATGCTTTGTTTTGGTTTGTTTTTTTTTTACTTTGCATTTGTCTCATTTCTAGGACAGCCTGGATTAATATGCACAGTAGCAGTTCAGGGAGTGTCTGACAAACACCAAGTAAAAATAGGCATTTGGAAACACTTTTTTATCAGTACATAGTCAGAATTAATCTGCCAGAGCAACAATATTTGCTTTGCACTTATCTTCTGTAATTTCTGTCTGACACTAATATGTTTTGAGCCTGGGTGTAGTGTAACAGTTTGCAGTGCGATAGCCCCAGGGAATTAACCACTCTTCACTATTTAATGTATCTCAAATTGCATTTGAACTGTGTTTTTTGTGTTTTAATTTCTCTCTTCAGGGGAGTTTGGCTCTGTGATGGAGGGGCTGCTGACTCAGGAGGAGTCTGTTCTCAAAGTTGCTGTCAAGACTATGAAAAGTGAGTAGACAGTAAAAGTACTGAGCAATCACCACAATGAACCCCTTCATCTACGGAACACTGGCCACTTGATAGGCAGCCCAATGGGTCAAAAATTAACAAGTGCTCGGGGCAAAAATCTCAGTTTTTGATCAGAAAACAGACAAAGGGTCAGTTTGTAGAAATTATTGGCAGAAGAAAAGGTTGACACCATACAAACCGTAGCGGCCAAGTAAGGTCAATTGTATTAAAACTGAATTTTGGAGGGAAAAACAGCACCACCCTTGTGAATTTTATGCCAGTTTCACACTGTGGTGAAGAAGTTAAAATAAACTTAGTGGTACATGTTTTAATTCACAGTTTAATAAATCCAGCAGTCAAAACGTCCTTTGAAATAAAAGTTTATTTCTTACCCTGGCAACCGGTCAGCCGTGCAGCGTTAACGCCATGTGTAGCTACACAACTTGGCCTCACTTCTGTACCTTCTCCTCTGCAGTTGCCATCTGCACACGCTCAGAGATGGAAGATTTTCTGCGTGAGGCCGCCTGCATGAAGGAGTTTGACCACCCCAATGTCATGAGGCTTTTAGGTGAGTCAGGAGTTGTGCTGCTTGTGTTGTTTGTAGATATTTAGAAATTCAGGTTTTGGAGCCAGTGGAGATGAATAAAACTGTGTTCATGTAGCTCAAAGTTCAAACATTGCCTCAGGTTAGTCCACACACCTCACTGTAAGTAGTTTTCACATAAGAAATAACCATTAGCATTTTGTGTGTGACACGGAAATGGTTTCAAATTATTTTGGGTTAGAAGCAGAAATTTATGAGTCAGATATGTCAAAAACGTGTATTTGCATGGCTAGAAAATATATTTATTTTTTGTTTCTTTGTAGGTGAATTGACACATGAAGTCATCGTTGAGCTTTTTTAAGATAACAAATAAAATCATGTCAATTTCTGAATGTACAGGACATGCATGTGTACTAAGTTGAGGTGTTTTTTTTAGGTGTATGTCTGCAGACTGTGGAGAGTGAAGGTTACCCATCCCCTGTGGTCATCCTGCCCTACATGAAACATGGAGACCTGCACAGCTATCTGCTATACTCGAGGCTTGGCGACTGTCCTGTGGTTAGTCTGATTACAAATGACAAAAAGCACAGAGTCAGCAGCACACATGTGCACACACACACACACAATCTAACAACTTAATGGGTTTGGGGTTTATAAGTTCAGTTCAATGTCTGTCAGCAAAAATGCATCCAAAGTTCAACCCAGATGTAAAGTATTTGTTAACTAAGTCTCCACCCACACCTCTTTGGCATAATGTACTCACTGAGATCATTAAAACACGAGATGAGTGTGTTCGCTCTCTGCAGTTTTACTTATTAATGGATGAAGGAGGGCTGATATACGCAGTATGTCCCTGAGGAGTCATGTTGAGAAACACAAGCCCTAATCAAAGCAAGACTCATGCAGAATGTCCAAACGTCTGCGAGTTCGGCAAACTTTCAAAGAACACAGTGGTGCTGGAGCCTATTGTTCCCACAGGAGGAGGCTGTTGGTGTCTGGGAAAGGGGGCAATCAGTTCAGACTGATTACAGGCCCTCAAAAAGATGTGCTCTACTGCCCCCTACTGTGCAGAAAAACACATGTCAGCTGGTGGATGTGTAAATAAAACTTGACTCTCTCTGTGCTGTCCTGCAGTACCTCCCATCTCAGATGCTGGTGAAGTTTATGACCGATATTGCCCGAGGAATGGAGTACCTCAGCAGCAAGAACTTCATCCACAGAGACCTCGCTGCTCGTAACTGCATGTAAGCACAATCTCTGCTTCCACTTTTTACTTTTTCAGTTCCTGTAGGTTCTTGTTTACTCGTCCTCTTTCCCTTTTTAATAGTCATGAAATGGCTGAAGTAAAACTAGAACTTAAACTAACATTGGATGGAAGGAAAGTTCAAAATACTAAAAAAAAATATATATGTAACTTTTTTTACATTATGTTCTATAAGATGATCAGATGCTTTGGATTTAAAATCTAAATTGACAAAATAACGGTTTGTCCAATGAATATAGTGGAGTAGAAGTAGAAAGCAGAAAGATTAAATACTTAACTTTACCAGCCTGCAACCTCATAACTGACCGTATGCACAGCACTTGCACAAATGTACTTTATTTGTATTTTCCACCACTGCCTGAATGCCGTTTTTTTCCAAAAAATACAAGACTATAACACTGGTTTCTTGTCCCAGGCTGAATGAGAATATGAATGTATGTGTGGCCGACTTTGGCCTCTCCAAGAAGATCTACAACGGAGACTACTACAGACAGGGCCGGATCTCCAAGATGCCTGTTAAATGGATCGCCATCGAAAGCTTAGCTGACCGTGTCTACACCACGAAAAGCGACGTGGTTAGTTCACCTATTTTTTTTTTTTTTGAGTGTGTGCGCTTGTATTAATCACATTGTGGAGACACAATGGACTCAGGGAGAAAAACAATGTTTCCCAAAAGGGTAACGATATGTTAGAGGGTTGAAACCTGGCTGTTGTTTGTGATAAAATGACATTACTTTAAGTAGGTTTTGGAGCTTTAAGAAGCGTAAAAGTGAAGTGAAACCTTTTCCAGCCACCTTATATATCTGCAGGTGGTGAGTGTTGAACAGTAAAAAGCCGATTTTTTTTGCTTTAACTTTACCATATTGTTAAAAGAAAGAGAACAACATGAGTTAGGCATACATATGGTTAAGATTAGTTCAAGTAAATACAAAGTCGTCACAAGTTACAACAGCAGGTCAACCTGAAGGTACTTTTTGTTTTATTCAGTGGGGAAATATTTACTGTCTTCACTCCATAAAACTGCTAAATGGCCTCATTAGGACAGAATCCTGATGTATTCTGCTAAATGTCTCCCAGTTACAGTAAAATATACAGAAATATGTCATAACCAACATCTGGGACGGATATCAACTCTAACAGCTGGTAAAAACATTGCATGTATATTTCAGGGACCTGAGTGTGTGAGAAAACACGTGGATACAGTGCAAGCATTAAAAATGATGTGCATTCTTTACAAAGCAGGATGTCCAAAACTCCCAGGCAAACATGGCTGTTATGTTTGTCCATAGCCAGTGTTTGACCAGTGCAGATTCATGTTTGACTAGTGTGTGGCAAGGTGTGTAAAACTCTGAAGGAATTCAGAGCTGCCTAACCCTTCCCCTCTCTGTCTGTCTTAACTAATTCCTTCTCCGTCTCTCTCTCAGTGGTCATTTGGAGTCACCATGTGGGAAATCGCCACTCGGGGCCAGACGCCGTATCCTGGGGTGGAAAACAGTGAGATTTATGATTATTTGAGACAAGGAAACCGTCTCAAACAGCCTCCAGACTGTCTGGACTGCATGTAAGCACCAGCTCCTTCTCAAAACAGACTCCACTGGTGATGAAATCCTTTCCCCCCCTGATTAGAAATACCTTTCTTTCCATGAAGCAACAAGGCAACAGGCTAAAAACATTTCCAGTCTATCTGCTTTTCAAGGAGCTTACATAATTCCTTGGATTTTCCCATGTTTATAAGATTCTTTGATGAACTTTTTTGATAAGGCCTCTCCAGTTTGAAAAGGCTTTTGAAGAAACTAAAAGTCTTAAAGATAAAATAGTTCAAATTATTATCAAATTTATTGAAATTAAAGACAGCATTTATTTATGATTACTCGTGACATGTTGAATTTGATTTGACCTTTAGCAGTATTTTAAAAAAAATAGCTCCTCACTGCAGCATATTCCAGAGTTAGGAACATATTATCTAGTCTTAATTATCGGGATAATGGAGTTAATGGAGATAAAAGGGAATGCACTTCACAAGTTGTTAGTAATTTTATTATATTAATGGTAAGTTAATTACACAGAAATAGAAAAGATTGGAAGATAGCATTTCTTTTAAAAAAAACCCCACAAAAACACAAAAACTTAATCCTAATGCTAAATTTTAATATTTGAAAAA
>OMNN01013448.1:14305-39732 GCA_900302755.1 Chromis chromis
TATTAGTTTATTATCAGAAAATTTTGGGGAAAATTAATGTCCAAGTTACAATAGAAATTATTTGCAACTAATAATTTGTAAATGTACCACTCCTGTCACTCCTATCAAAGAGACATCTTAAGAAACTGCATGCAAAATCTTGTTTTTCACAGACTTTACAATATGCTGACTTTAAGTACACTATTAACATTCCCCCGTCCTCTCCAGCTACGCTCTGATGTTCTCCTGCTGGCTGCTGAGCCCAAAGGATCGTCCATCATTCGAGTCCCTGCGCTGCGAGCTGGAAAAAGCTCTGGAGGATCTTCCGGATCCCCAGGACCCCGACGAGATTCTGTACGTCAACATGGACGAGTCCCCCATGGAGCTTGGTGCCGTCGGTGGTCGTGACCCCACCGGGGGTCCGACACCTCTCTGTCTGAAAGGTCTGGACTCTGTGACCACGGTGGAGGTGCACCACCCGAACCGCTATGTCCTCTGTCCCCAACACGAGACCAACCGGACCCTTTGTGACTCCATGGAGAGCCTGGACATGCCGGTGTCGTCCTCCACAGCCACGCTGCCTCTACAGCCGTCCTACCACTCCACCCCCAACTCCACCCCAGCTCCCACCCCGACTGTGGAGCTGCTGGAGGACAGAGATTCATCCAGGAAAATGCCCTGGCAGTGATGGATTCACTCCTAAAAATGACAAGACTGGTCACTGCCAAAGTGTGCTTTCCCAGTCCAAGAACCTTGCAGCCTCTTGCTACTGACTGTAAGAAACCTTATGTGCCTCTCCACACGTTTTGCACAAATACACACACACAGCCGAAGGCATTCCAAGGAAGTGAAGGACTGGGATTGTTTTTTTTATGTCAAACCCCTCTCTTCTAAGATGAGCACAATTCCAAGTGAGTGTAAAATTTGACAGTGGGTGAAGTTTAAAGTACATGCTGTTGCCCACACACACACTGCAGCACAATCAGAGAAATTAATCCCCAGTCGCTATAGCAATAAAATACCATTCCTGTCCAACTACCTGTATTCAGCCGAGAGATTAAGCTAAAACATGAAACCTCTTTGTGAAACCAGCTCAGACACTGCCATACTGAACCTACGACTGTGCAAGCTCAAAAGCTCGAACTTTTCCAGTGAGTAGGCGCTAACGTGGATGAAAACTTGCTCCACCCGAGGAAACCCTGATGGAGAAGCCTCACTTATTCCTGTATCTGTGTAACTCAGAACCAAAATAACTAGATTGGAAAGAAATGATAAAGCAGCAGAATCTGGTGAAGACAACTGGCTGCTTTAAGGTTGTATTTATGGTTGTAACATATTTTAGGCTCAAATTGCCAGTATTGTTGTTGTTGGGTAAAACCCTCAGCGTTGGTGTTTTTTAACTCAAGGACCATCATTAGTTTGATGTCTCAAAACTTGAGTTTCACCACACCTGAACACCAAGGAGAGTTTAAAAAACAAAAAAAACAACAACACATAACCAAAATCTGCAAAGAAAAGGAAGGGCTTTATAAACTTCTGTAAGAGGAACCTTCATCCTACACACACACACACACACACACACACACACACACACACACACACACACACACATATATGTACAATAAGAACTACAGTAATTTGCATCACAGCCCAATGTAGCGCTCTAACTAACTCCTGTATCTCCTTCACGGGTTTTACTGTTAGTGCTGCGTTAAGCACATTGAGCCATTTGCAGTGCACACAAATATGACAACTGTTTTCTCATTGAAAGGTTTCAACTAATCTATACGTCTTTGTCATAACTCAGGAATCTGAGACTTTGTTGTACAGGGACGGAGGTACTGGTCAAATCACGAGGGTACAAATAATCAGAGGTACAGGTGGGCGGACTGAGGACACGATGGAGTTACTCAACACAAACGATGAGCTCCTCACCTTCGCTTTTGTCTCAAGCACAGTGTTATTACACATTTTGTCATTTTTATGCTGATTTTTGTATCTCTACAACTTTGCACTAATGTTTTTTTTTATATATCTGTGTATGTTTATAATTTGTATATCTTTTCAGTTTTACCTTTTTGTTTCTTTTTTTTTGTACATATGTATGTTTTCAGGCATCATGTAGAAGCCAAATGTGTTCAACTTACATTTTCACAACGGGGTAGAACAAAGCCTGAGAAAACATTACAGGGCCTTTTTTTTCTGTAAATGAGCGAAGACTGGGAAACATGACTAACCTCTTCCTCTGACATCATCCTCCAGCTCTTATTCTGGGATATTTTTTCTCGAGGTTTAGCACTGTAAATAGAAGACTGTTACCGGCAGAGTCGAGGAGGAGAACAAAGCAGCTAGAAATGGAAGTGAAGATCATCCAAACCTCTGCTTTTAGGACCAGCTGCAACTTTACATCATGCTGCATGCACTTACACACATACTAGTCCATTATTCTGCCATTGAAATAGACTCGACCACATCCTGCAGACATTTATGGGAGGAAAGTTAGTTTCGATGAGGCGCTGTGTTTCTTTGTTGTATACGTCAAAGGTACTTATGTATAAAACCATATACAGTGGTATGTTATACAAGTAGCATTAATGAAATTCCTTGCTAAGTTAATGTGTGCATTTTTTGCAATACCTTTGGTACTGTATGCTACATTTTTTATGAACCACATAAAGTGGTGCTGAGACTGAGGCACTAATAGAATTTGCCCTATTATACCTGTATGTTTGGAGCATTTTCTTTGAGCATCTTGGAACAAGCAAACAAAAAACCCCAACAAAATCCGATTTTCTTAGCCATTTTCTTAGATTATACTTAGCCTTAAATCGCAGAATTTCACATCAAGTGCCTTCAGAGAGCCAGTATTTTTCATTACAGTCGATGCGTGTATGGATTGTGATTCTCCTGGTGTGTTTTGTACTATAGCTGCCTTTATATTGTCACTGTCATGATTTGTAAACAAATTTTTATACAGTACCTGCAGTATTTTGCATAAGAAATAAATGTGTTCATTCAAGAATGACATGGATGTCGACGGTATTGATTTTATTCATATAAAATGTATTTCTGACATGTTTGTTATTTCAGTCAACCAAGTTAATCAATACAGCAGAGGATGAGGTAACATTTTGTGTTTTTGAGTGGGAATGTTAAGAACCTTAGTGGCTGACATGTCTCCTGATATAAAACTTTAAAAAACTGTCTTCATAGATGAGAACAACGATGTGTGTGGTCTCAGAAGTGGATGTAGGAGATCTGAATGTCGCCTTCTATCTCCAGCATGTCGATCTCACTGAAGGACTGGAAGCGGTGGAAGAAGTCAAACAAGTGCTGCCCGTTCACAAACACCTTAAACCTCTGGTTCCCGCAACGAATCGACATCTGAGAGGCAAAGACAAAAAAACTCATCATTGGAAACACATCAAAATCACACATAAACTCATTCTAAGGACCAAAATGATGCTACTCACATCGAAGTATTGTCCCTCCATGAAGGGAGACATGCCAAGCTCTCTCTCTTCCTGGCCCCAGCTACCTCCCAACATGCTGTTTCTCACCACGATCCCCTCCCTCACTCTTGGGTTCATGTGGAAGGCGATGTCCCGACATCTGCTCACCATGAAGTTGATGCTCATTCTGCAACACCAGGTGAGTAATAAATCTCTGTCAGCACTCTACACTGCAGTGATTTCAGCATGTAGACTCACAAACACTCACCTGTCAGCTCCATAGGGCACCATGCCTCTGATGATGAGGGTCCTCTTAGGGAACATCCCCCCTGGGATCATGTTGGAGTAGGGCACAGGCTACAAACACACAGCAAAGACTAAATCAGGCATTTATGTAATAATACTAAACCTATATTGCAACAGGTGCATGTAAGGCTACTTAATATACACAGAAAACACACTCAAGAGACATCTTCAACACTGTAATGTCAAGTTTAGTCTGTGGATGATGCCTGACAGGTCATACTCTCTGTACAGTCAACATTATTGGACATTTTAGGCTCAGATCTAAAATGCTTTGAGCAGTCTTTATATTGTAGTTTGTCACAGCTGTAGCTCAGCTGTGTTTAGAGCTGAATGCCAATGTTGTCACAACAGTGACAGTAAATTCAATTTTCTTATCAGACCTGTTTACATACCAGTAGAGTTCCTGATTGCCTGAGTTCAGTCAGTGCTTTCTGAATGTATTTACCATAGTATGCTAAGATGTTCTTTATTTCTTTACTTTCTTTATTCTTTATTTCGAACGAACGATTAAAAAAAGATTAAACAAATGGGAAAAAAAAAATCTGTATATATACATTTTTTTTAAATATATAAAGACACAATTTCATTATAATACACATTTGACTCGTTTGAAAAGGGATAGGAAGAAGCCTAGGCTTGTCAAGTCCTACCCCTATTCTTCACCATTAACAAATGCAAAATCCAATAAAATAAACCCATCAAATGTTGTTTTCACTTAATATGTTACTGTTCCTCTTTGCAACCAATGGAGGACAGTAAACACACACGTCTAAATATTCTCATTTCTAGCTACTATCAAAGTAGACACAACAGAAAACATTCCAGAGGAGAGGTTCAAGATAAAACTCTTGAAATATGTAAGGTGTGACGTTAGGCCTAAAATATACGATTCAAAGTGTCATGACAAGATAAAATACCAAAAACAAGATGCCAAAGAGGTGTTGTCAGAAATTATAATGTTTACATATATTTCATATGCAATTGTAGAGGCTAAAATATAATGATGGTAATTATTTAGGAGAGTGAAGGCCATGCTAATAAATTGTACTGATGAGATATGCATATAAGAAAAGGCAATATGGGTCAGTTAGATAAAATAGATGTGTGAAGTCTTAAGGACATTTGTAGGAGACATTCTGTTGGCCTCAACATTCAAATCACAAGATAACAACTGTTGCACATTGGGCAACATAAAGAATATTATTTAGGTCAAGGCTTCTGTTGACCTGGAGAACTGCTCTGTTTGTTGTTACTTTATGTGGGGCACAATAAATCTACAAATTGACTGAGGATTACTGACTCTGCTCCATTTTTCCTTTTCTCAAGTGGATATGATTATTTGGTCTTAGAGTAATTCAGGGAGTCAGATTAGAGTCACCACAATGCCATTATCCACCTCATTGGCATCTTTGGTTTCACTATTAATTCTCAATATTTGTGCGTCAGCCTATCACCAACTGTACTGCAAATGATTGTGGAACATATTTTACTCACAGGATTGTAGACTGGCTGTCCACCCATACCCTGGAATCAGAGTAACGGATACAAGATTTAGGTAAGTTTACACATGTACGACAAAATAATGTACACAAAGAACGTGGCAACTTTATCTCACCGGCAGATTTGATCCTGGGAATCCTCCCTGCTTTAAAAAAAAAATAAAAAGAAAAAAGAAGAAGCACTGATCACATTTAAACCTTTGTAATAAACTTACAAACACCAGATTGGCTTACAAGGAAAATATCATCAGTTGTTATAAAATGACATACCCCCATACCACCTCCCATGCCTCCTGGATAGCCACCCTGCAAACAAGCATATATTTCACAAGGAAGATTTTGCATACTTGTGACAGACACAATTTAAATAAATAAGTAGGAATTTGAACACTGATGAATATTAGCAATAAAAATGTTTATTCACCCCCATGCCACCTCCTGGATAGCCTCCCTGCTGAAAAGTGGTAAACATGTTAATCACTGCTAAATAATGCATTTAATTTAATTATGACTCTTGAAAAAAAAATATTACAAAGGCCTTCTAGATATACTTACTTCCATTCCTCCTCCCATGCCGCCTGGGTATCCTCCCTAGTGAAAAGAAGCAGGGGTCAGTTTACTGTGTTTCACTATACTTTGAGTTACAGTTAAAGGAAACTGCATGTAAAGACAGTTAAGAAGAGACGTACCCCCATGCCACCTCCTGGATATCCTCCCTGTTAAGACATGGTAAAGCTGAATCGTGTGCAAGGCTGTGTTGAATTCAGTTGTGATATTTTATTGGTGGCCTGGCAGATGAGATATTATGTATACTCACTCCCATTCCTCCTCCCATTCCTCCACCCATTCCTCCTCCCATTCCACCCTGAAAAGACCAAATAGAGGAAACAAATATGAATAACAAACTTCATAAATTGTAAAGACAGCAGAATATGAGGAGAAAACTGGCTCATATATATAATATGATATGTAATGTAATGTAATAATCAATGTAACAATGTAATAATGTCTTCTAATAACAGGTGGATAATGGGGTAATACATTGGTAATAAAATGACATTTGTAGGGAATAAGAATAACAAAGCTAAGGCAAGTAAAAAACCTATGTAATCTGCTCACAATATTTCATATTTGGTGAAACAACTTCTACTGCAGCAACCACTACTTCTGTTACATTTAGCAACCATTAAAATGCTCTGACCATGCAATATAGCAATAGCACCCTAGCAACCACTAATCACCTACCTGCAGGAGCTGCAAGACATGTTTTTCCCTGCACAATAAGGTTTCAGCTTTGCTACAGCTTAATGTAATAGTATCTTAATATTTTAAACACAGCAAAACACAGCAAGCACAAGCATTTTCTGAACACGACATAGCATTTATTGTTTTACTCACTCCCATTCCTCCAGGATACCTATTCATGCCACCTCGAGCACCCTGGCACAGAAGCAGAAAGCATTAGCCATCAGCTGTTCATGATTCATGTGTTTTCTACTGAAATATAATTTTTCCCAGCAAAGCCCAAAGCGTTAACCTCAAAGCCTCTCAGACTTGAGGACTCACCCCGATGACATTAATGGTCTGGACAGAAACATCTCCTGCAATCTGCATGGCACAAACTCGCTCCATGGGGAGACGGTGTTCAAAGGTGTGGAAATCATTCCCATTGACTCGAATCTGCAACAGAATAATTACGACTGTGAAATGGAGGATGCCATTACAGCACAGGTCCAATAATAAATGATTATATTAGAACAGATCTGTTTAAGATGTATTCACAAAACTAGACACCACAGACAACTGTGGCACAACAAAAGCACAAGCTTAAATTACAATTCATAAAGAGGTAACACTCTACTTGAACCCCATCATTATTGTTTAAAGGCAGCATATTAACGTGTAATGCATAGTTTATAACCCTATGTAGTTGTAAGCAGATAAAAACACTGATTCATGCATTTATCATCAATGTAACCCCTCCTGTTGGTACCTTATTCTGTTGACGCCAGAGTTAAAGTGCCCTTATATCCACTTACATTTTTGTTATAATGTTTTAAAGCAATTCTTTTTTAGCAAATGTAAACGGGGATTAAAGTAACTTATTACTCATAAAATTTGTTTGCAATGTGTGTATGTGTAGTGTTGCTGACCTGGTAGCCCTGTAAAGTTACTATGATGACCATTTCAAAGGACTCGCCCTTACAGAAAGGCATACTACGAATCTTGTCCTCCGACCCCCAGGATCCATCCTGACAGGAGTTAAACACCACCTTGTCCCAGCCATCAAACCGAGGGTTGAAGTGCATGGCGATGTCGCTGGCCTCAGACTCTCCACAGAGCAGGTTGATGAAGAACCTGCCAAAAACAACATCAGGTCGACCAGAGACATCATGTCACTGGAGTAACTGATAAGTTAGCTTGAAGAAATGCAAACAGAGCAGGTGGGGCTGAGGGAAGAAAAATCTGAAGATAAGGAGCTGAAGATGTAATGTTACAGTCAGGTATGTGCACTGTTTACTTTGTGTGTTAATGGCCTGTGAAAGCACCTTTGGCGACTCGGATATTACTGTTTTAAAAAGAGGAGGGGCCTAATGGTAATGTGAAGCTGTGTGCTGCAGGTGTGCTTTGATATCCAACAATGCAAAGAAACCCAGCTCCACCCAGACTTAGATTACACAAGGTGTACCCTCAGTATTCAAATGCTGTCAGAGGGTTTTCATTAGAGATTAAATACTGCATGTCCCAATGGATAGAACTGATAACACTGTTGCCATATAGAATGACATTTAAAACAGTATTAGTCAAACTAGATAAGGCCGAGAATAGATTTTATGATAAAACTCTGCAATGCTACATATTTTAAACTCACCTGGTGATGTCTTCAGGAATGGACCCCTGTATGTAGATGGACACTCCTTCCCTCAGGCCTCCATAAATGGGCCCCAGATAGGGAATTGTCTGCACCATGCACAAAAATAATCAACCACATTGTACAATGCAGGCAGGCATATAAGATACACCTCCAAATGTCAGTCACAATATTCAGTAGATCAGTGATTGTGGTTCAAGACTGAATCATTGTGAGTCTCTTATAAAAAATCAGTGTATGTCAGCAATAGTTTGATTTCACAGTGTACTAACTCTGGATGCTGTGAAGGAAAGTGAGTGCTAAAAATACCCTAGTATGTCCATTTTATTCAGGTTTATACTATTTCACTACATGTATTTGATAGTTACATTTTAAATCAAGGCTTAACATACAAAATGTCTGATAGAAAAAAGGCATTGTCAAAAATTAGTGGTGCCAAAACTATTTGGCTTGTGACAAAAAGGTAGTTTGGAGACCCTTGTCATGTTTAGGATATTCCTATCATTTCATAAATTCTGATTTTGCTATTCTTTTTTTCCCATTTTATCATCATGACCCCTCTGGTTCACCAAACCTCCAGTTTGGAAACTAAGTAAATTTCAAGCAGCTAAAACAAGCTCTACCTCAATCAGCTACAACCTTGAAATGCTACTTAGCCATTGGTGCATCATCAAATATAGTGACCAGTTATCTGCAGAATGACCACTATCACGTTTGACACTTTAATTATGTAAAACTAATGATTTTTCTTCTGATAGTACTTCTTTCACCACTGTTCTGATGTGAGGATGGCTACAGTTTTTCATAGAGCTTAATCTTTATTTTAGGTGTAAAAATATTAACACAAAACCTTTTTTTTGGTGTCGCCTTACATGAAGTCCATATTGCCCTGACATTATATTGAAACTCTCACCAAAAGAAGTTCACCTATATTAGAATTTTCAGTACATAAATTCACTGAATCTCATAATGGTAATGGAGCTACAACAAATAACCAGATTTGAAGACAACCCCACAATCCAGTCCAGAATTGTTTTTTCTTGCATGAAAAAGGTAATATCACACTAATATATATTTATCAGGATCTGCCCTGCATCCTAATCCCTTGTCATTCATACAAAACGCTACCCACTATCATAAATTAAAAAATTTAGCAGCAGTCAATGGGGATACTTACAGGGCCATAGAGTGGCTGATAGCCGGGCGGAGCAACAAACATGGCAGCAGTCAGTGAGATGGACAAGCAGAGCGAAAACAGGAGAGTTTCTGTCAAAGACTGATCTCTGCTAGACGCCTCATTTTATACAAGTGGTGAGGGAGGAGCAGGGCAGAGAACCAAACCCAGGACTGCATCACCGTGTTTACTTTGGAGGCAGAAGATGCAAATTTACCTTTGCCCTGGCATAGGAGTGGCCCCTGACAACAAAAGATGTGTGTGTTTGTGCAGCTTGTGGGAGGGAAAACCCAACATGAATGAAAATTGTTGCAGCTAATGATTCTGTGAGTGCCAGGAAACGTTCAGGTCCTTTGATAATGCAAAAGTTGCAATGCTGTAATAGAAAAATACTCTATAGCAAGTAAAAGTCTTGCACTGAAAATGTAATTTCAAAAGCTTAGTGTAGTCATCACCACTGGATTATTATTACCGATGCATCAATTAATTACAAAGAACTGTTTCAATTGCTCATAGTAGAGCTGATATTTAAATTATACTCCACATCAAATATTTTGTAAGCTCATTTTTTTTTGTAGGAACTGGTGTGAAAAGCTACCAAATAAGTGTGGTGGAGTAAAAGGTGAATATAAGAAGAAAGTATCTTGTACAGTACTCGAGTAAATGTAATTAGTTACTTTCCAGCGCTGCTTCCACAGTTTTACTGCAATATTGTGGCTGCAGAACTCTTTTTAAAATCTAAATTGCCATAATACATCTTGTAACTTGCAACATTCTGAAAATTCCCTGTTCCTTTAGGTGGTGCAAAAGACAACAAACTTTTACAAATGGGAGGTAAATGAAGGAAACATGATCTCTGTTCAGCACAGTAGCCTGTTTCCTTATGATTAAAAGTATGATTCATGAAATGTTCAGATAAGCCTGTCTACCAAAGTCAAACAGAAACATGTGACCCTTATCTGTCACTCAGGTAACCAAGTGTAATTTTAAATATGCATATTCTCTGGAGACAGTAGGTTAAAGCTTTGTAAAGTAAACATGCAGAGTGGGTATGTAGACACACATACATGCAGATAGACACTGAAATCTTTCAGAGAACAAAAGCTGTCATGGTAATACATGGGTGTTTCCTGAAAAGTCAACAGTCCAACATTTTCGTATTTGATTAAGATAAAGTTCTGATAAAGCCACTATGAACCCCCACCACCACATGACTGAGAGTAGGAGTACTTCATTTAATAAAACATAAAATCCTATAAAGTCAGTTAAAGATGAGTGTCAGGATCAGGGTACGAACTGCAAAGCATGTTGAATGCATAGACTCAGTAATAATTTATGGATTCTACAGAATTATATTAGAGCAAATAAGAAAGAAATAGGACTTCTCATGAAAAGAGAATAATAAACCATTAATTTAAATACCGTAATGAATAATGGGAATACTACATGATGTCCTTAAGCACGTTTGTGAAAATACAGAGCAATGGGTCAGTCAGAATGACAAATAATAACAAATAAATATGAAAGAAATGATCCTGCACACTGTCTGAAGCTCACAGACCAGACAGCTAATAACTGTATTTTACAGTGTCACCCTCCTGTTATGCTCATTTTAAAGTAAAAAAAATCTAAAAAAAAAAAAAAGTGTAATCAACATATAAAATAAAAATGGTTCATTTCACATATACCCAGTACTACATAACCCAGGCCCTAATGTCACAGTGGATGACGCTGAGGACGTGGAAGAGGTGTCTCATGTTAATTTATCAACATCACTCCATAAAAAGAAAAAATTTAAAAATGTAAAATAAAATTTCTAAAAAATCAATGCCATGTAAAACTATTGTATTTTATATGTAGGTCTTTCCAATGTACATTTAAAAAGTTTTAACGTGCACTTTTTTTTATGAAAAATGGGTGAATTATCCTCATTGAACCATGATCTGTGAGAGGTAAAGAACACCATTCCACTAAATATTGATTGAAATGTTAGTTAATAATGAGATATAAACAATGTTCATTGGGATTTTTTGGTTTCTGACACTTTTTGATAATTAAACATGCCCCGGGTCAAACTGACCCAGGAACATCATTTCTGTTCCTGATAAACGAAAGTAACAGGAGGGTTAAACTGCATAAAAATGTGCACACAAGTAATGTGGGTATCTATATATCTTCCTGCATTATTTATAGTTCTGTAGGCTAACCTGTACCTTTAAGCTAAACCTATTTCTAACCTTTAAATAAAATCAGATTTTGCAAAATACCAACACTCTCACAATCTACAGTACACCACACGCAGCACATGCATGCAGAAAATTACCCATAAATAAGGAAACATGTTCAAGTTCTCCTTAAAATAATCTGTTTATTCTGTATTGAAACACAGGGTTCAGTCAGAGGACACTCGGTCAAGTGGAAAGTAGTGATCTCCATTCAGCTCCAGACCATCAGCTGCCTCTGTGTGGATCCACAGCGGCAAATACACACTTCAGAGTCATCAGCAACCAAAATAATGCTCTGTCTCTGACAATATCGTAACATTAAATACAAGATGGAGAGTTTGTGGGTTTGTATGTGTTCTGAAGGAGGCGTAGTGAGGCAGAACTGTCTGAGATCAACGCATCACACATGACTTTCTTGATCGAGAAAAATAACCGATATGCTGAATTCCTAAAAATATCTATCATAAAAACCTAACCAGCAAAAAACAAAAGCTAATTTTTCTCTCTTCTGACTGCAAACTGGGCATTTACTTTGGTGTAAGACCAATTCTCTTCACCACTGCGGATTTCACAAACAAGTTCATGTCTGACAAAGTAGCACGGATCCTTTAAACTCCTCAAAGCCCTAAAGAAAAAAAAATAATGTATCTATGATTTATGTAAAATATGTCTTTTCATCAAAAGGCCCCCGAAGCAGCCTAGTAGTTACTCAGTTACGAGTTATGATGAGTTTGGCCAAAATGTATACATTAAATACATTCATTACTTATTTTTAATGCACTGACAAAAACTTATTTGTGCATAAAGTGTCATAGAACAGACTGTTGGCCAGAGATACAGACGGGCTAAAACGGTCGTCTTCAGAAGATCTGATCTGCGTATAAATAACAAATAAATAACCTTGGCATCCTCCTACGCTGTATGTGTACATCATCACTATCTTATATGGCACAGAGACACCAGTGGAGATAGGGGACCACATACATCCAGGGACGCACTGTAAGACTTCAGAGTGCCAACTGGGTTTGTCTACGTAGCTGAATCGCGCCGGTATACTCAGATAATACTACGTTTATTATCTTGGCAAGTCAGTCCAAGTCAGTTTCCATTCATGATCGCTTGTTTTGAAGACAAGTTTCTGTGTCTTGAGAGAAAAGGAGCGAGAGAGGGGCCAAAAAATGTTCACTGCTCCCTCGAAGATGTGAGCTGCTGAATCATTTTCTTTTCAAACGCTCTCTCACTGAAACATCAACAATCAGAGATGGCAGCAGCCACATACAAAAAAATCCATTCTTACAAACAATATAAATAAGACATATCCACTCGAATCTCAAATAAAACTAAAATCTAAACTACCTGATGACTAAAGCAGTGACGTTGCTATAGGCACTATAACGTTTACAGCAGCAGCGACTAAAAGAGCCCCTTGTGTAAAGACACAATTGATGCAAGGCAATCTATGTATATTTGAAATGAAAAAGGCCATGTAGTGTGTTTCATAGTGGAATACAAAAGGCCCCTGACTTCTTGTTGTCATTATTATTCTGCTTTTCTTCATGTAATTCCATCATCGTTCTCCTGCAGGTGGTACAACGGTGCAGTCAAAGTGTGCATAGCTTTAACAGAGGAGAGCGATATGCAGAAGATAAAACTAAGACATAGATGTGTTCAATCTGTAAATTTCAAATCCTTCCTCACTCTGTAATTCCCTCCTCTCTCCTCTTTTTCTCATTTAGACGCATGTTGAAGATGCAGGACTTTATCCGAGCTGGTCCTCATACTGCTTCCTGAAGCAGTCTCCAGCCGGGAAGAAGTCCCAGCATCGCTCCTGGTACATCTTCCACACGTATGACTCCTGAGGGCCGGGGAGAAAAGAAAAGATGTTGCAGCATCAGACAAAATGTTTAGAGAAGGATGACTTTCATTATTAATGAAAACTTAAAAACCGAGGAGGCCTGCTCCTTTATTTCATCTACCTTAACCCTCTGAACCCAGAAACCCAACAGAAGGCATGTTATCTTTAAAAAAAATCACCAGAATTACACCATTTATCAGAGCCAGATACTGATACTCTACTCCAAACTAACTAACCTAACCTAATTAATTAACCAAATCTAAGCTTAAAATTGTGACATTTCATCAAAATCACTTTATTATATGTCTCATTAAAAAAATCTACCCACAAAAACTGTGAAAAACAAAACATTCTGCACTTCTCGCCACAACCATGAAGCCATTAGTGACTCAGCTGTAACCGACAGTCACATGACAAAAATTCAAGGACTTTTTGGCTAAACTGCAGGCTGTGTTTACACAGAGCAGATAGGAGACAAGTATGGAAACAAATTTAAAATGCACATAGCGAAATATCTATAGTATATACAGCCATGTTTTTTCTAAGTTTGGTAACACCTGTGTGCACTTGGAAAAATGTTGTACATGTCGATCCCAGGTTTTAATTTTTTTTTAATAAATAAATAATAAAAGCAATTCAACTTTTTCTTTTTTTATGATGATTTATGGCCTTACAACTTGGTTATTCTGCACAAAATATGCTTTTGAGTTCTCTCTACCTCTGGCTGCGACTGTGTTGTTTCCATAGAGGTTCAGTGAAAAAATGACCCCACAGCTAAAAATGCCCAGAAACTGCTTTGGGTTCAGAGGATTAAATTGAACAATATGTTTACTGACCTGTCCTGTGTGTTCTGTTTCATCTTTATTGATGAGATACATCAAGAAGAACCTGAAAGACAAACAGGAATTAGTCATTACACAGAACAAATCCAGCAGAACAAAATGGTGAAATAATCCATTTAAATCTGAACTGAGTGAATAGAGTCAAATATCCACTGTTCCTTGAGGATGAGAGAGGTGAGGTACAAGCACAGGTTCTTAAATAATAAATGCATACTGTGTTTAAAGGGGTGTAGCTGCCACATCTGCAGTCTGAAATGTAACTCACATGTAGTTGGCTAAATTGTGCTCTTCTAAAGTGTGCGTCTCGAAGCCGTGCGGCGTCGTGTCAAAGTAGTCGCTTCCTATTCCGCAGATGAAACATTTTGTCTGGAGGAAGAAAGACAAGTTGAGATTAAACACATTCTTGTCTTGTAGCTGAATGAGAGTTGAAGGTGAGTTCAAGTGAAGTGACCATTTAAATCCCACCGGGACTCATTATCTTACCTCCATGTCCTCTCTGACCTGCTCCTGCTGGTCTCTCAGCTCTCCAAAGGCGTCAATGATCAAACCTGACAGACAAAGAAGCAAAGAAGAGCAAAGGGCTTCTCAGCACAGCTACTGCTTGAAATGGGGGTGTTTCCTTTTCAGATTTATGATACAGACCTGCAACTTTGAGTCATACAGTCCTACAAACTTTCAAACCTTTAAGACACGCTTCTCTGTTCCACTTTTTCTTAAAATTAGTATCTTCGTCACAACTTTTTGAACTCTATGAAATGTTTGAATTTGGTCTGCACTTTTGTTGATGGAAATAACCCCTTTACCCTGGATGATAGCCAGAAGGATGACGATGACAAAGAAGAAGAAGGTGATGTCAAAGAAGACTCGGTAGAGCTCATATTCATCTCCAGCCGGGTCCTCGATCTCATCTCCAATGCCACCACCAGCGCGTACGCCGACGTACATGTGGAACAGGTAACACTGCGGTACAGGGTGAGGAAAGAGGCCCGTTTAGGGATTAATAAACCCAAGGTAAAGCTGATGTCCACCAAATTGTGTTCCATACTCACGGTCATCATGTCATCACACTTCATGTCCGGTTCATCCTCATCTTCACTCATGTTGTAGAACTTGCGGAAGAAGTTGAAGGCCACCACAGTGTACAGGTAGACCACTACAGCCAGCAAACCCACCGTCATCATCAGCTGCAAGGAACAGATAGTATAAGGTCCGTTTAGAGTATCCAATGGGAAACAGAAAGCCTCGTGATGCAGCATTAGTGAAAGTGTCACCTGACAAAAAAGGGCTTAAGATGCCTGCAGCTTCATTTTATTTACCTTTATAATATCTTAACCCTCTGAACACCAAACCCCAAAGCGGGTTTGAAAGGCATGTTAACTAAAAATCAGGAGAGTTACTGCATTCATCAGAGCCATAAATGGTAAAAACAGAAAAAATTGTCGGATATTTAACTTTCTCATGGTCGTTGAACTACTCATCTGCGACATGCTGTTCTGCCATGAAAATTAACCAAATCTTAGCTTAAATTTGTTAGATTTATTTATTCTCAGTCTCAATAATAAATTCCACCCCACCAAAAAATAAATTGCTTTAATCAAATTCTGTAAAAAACTAAAAATTCTGCATTTTTGGCACAGTGGTGAAGCCATTGGTGACTCAGCTACAGCCAACGGTCAAGTCACAAAAATTCAGGGACTTTTTGGCTGAACTGGGCTGAACTGCAGAAGTGTCACCTGTTTGCCATTGTGGGTGACGGAGGACAGGATGGTGCGCAGGGTTTTGACACCCATGGCGATGTCCAGAAGATGAGCGGCAAAGAAGAAGTTGTTGTAGTGTCCAAGCAGAGACATTAACATGTACCAAACCAGGTAGAGGAAAGTCTAAAAGATAAAAAAGGTGTGTCAGTAACAACATACTCAAAACAGATTAAGTTACAATATAAACGGCTCCCTTAACTCACAGTGTCGGTGAAGACAACACCAAACTGCCAGATCTGGTATTTGATGTCAATGGATGTTATCCTACGGAGCGAGAGAAAGAGACAAGTTTGTTCTCCAGCATTTTTTGCACTACAAACCGTGTTAATTAAAAATGTAAAAAGTTTGCAGCACATACCAGCTGAACATTGAGGTGTCGGGTTCAGGCTTCTTTTCGTGCGTCATGGCGCTGACGTCTAGAGAAGCTAAGTCCATACCGAGCAACTCTGCAATCCTCTCTCTGCCATAGATGTCACCGTATTTATCCAGAACCTGGATATCACACACAGATGTTCAGATTTCTGTTTCACTTCAGGACTTATTCCTGCAAAAACATGTTAAAAAAAAACTCACCTTTCTTTTGACAAACTTGTCCCAGTAATTGTTGGGGAAGGTACTGAAAGAGAAGCATGGTAATTATAATTCTGTATATTGGAAGCCTACATGTAAAATTAAATGATAAAATGTAATACTTTGTCCTTGATGTCTGTCCCTCACAAAAATGCAACGGGACTGATGCCAACTGCATTAGTTAATCATTTTGGCTCTGTTAGATGATTAATTAAGTAGAATATTGTCCAGGTTTATAAAATGACAAAATTGTTGAGAGAAATTGCTTTGTGTAAAGGTGATCTTGTAACGAGGAAAAGTGGTGAGTCACTTTCATTAAGCTCCTCATTATCAACGTAATAGGAGAGAGAATTGATCTGGGGGCAGGATAAACTATTGTCTGCTGTTGAGACTGGTCCAGGTTTAGGATGGAATGAAAATGAGCTGAAAGTTCTGGCCTTTTCAATAATATGCTGCAAATCCATCCATCCATGCATCTGTCTGATGATGTAAAAAAGTCTTACGGAGTGTTGAGCACCAGTCTGTCCCACTGGCCCTTGATGTCCTCATCCTCGGGCTGCTCAGTAACATAGAGACCATCAAACTCCAGCTTTCTAGCCAGTTCTTTCTCTCTTTTGAAGATAACCAGAGGGACCTGAAGGGGCGGGATGGGAAAAGAAGAAATATTGCGTGAACCCTAGAAGCAGGTGGATTTTTGTGGTGCAACGAAGACCAAACACCACACACCTTGAGGCAGTTGTATCCGATGATGCAGAGGAAGGAGATGATGGTGTGGACGATACCGAAGAAAGCCATGGCTGGTTCCATGTAGCCCGTGCTCTCTTCCAAGAAGTAGTACATGGGACCTTCTTCATCATCATCCTCTCCTCCGTCATCTAATCCGGATCCATCCTCCTCAGCACCAGAGCCTTCAAACAGTCCAGAACCCTCAAACAGAGCAGAACCCTCAAACTCCTCCTCACCTGGAGGACTGTCAGACACCTGGAAAGATCAGACACAAAATCAGTCCTGCAAGTCTTGTTTAATGTTTTGAGTGTATTTTATTTCTGTAGCATGAAACAAAAAAAGGAGTCCTTTGTTAAAGTCCTGTCCAGGAATATTCGTGATCTGTATATGGATAGTACATTTTTATGTGAGTAAAACTCTTGAACATGGAGCTGAATTTGTAATGATGCAGTGGCATCTCCTACAGGTGACCATCAGATTATGAGGGCTGCTCAGATATTGTATATGTATGTTTCATCCAAAGTACAAGGTGCTCCAAAGAAGGTCTGAGACTGTGGCTATTAAAAGTAAAAACCACACTTGATTTAAATTTTTCCACTATCTGTTTGGAAATAGTCTATTAGTGCAGACATACTCAGCTCCTAGTGCTCCTGCCATGTATGGAACACTCCCTGGAAAAACCTATGTTGTAAGCACATCAAGCACCATGCGCAACATGCACTGAATGTTCTCCACTCTGTCAAAACGACAACTCTTCAGCCAGAATTTCTTTCTAAAAGACTGTGTTGGTGTAGCTAAAAACTGGCATGATGGAATGTGCTACAGTTCAGGTTTGTGCCGAATGTTCTCCCTCGGACACTGTAGGATGTTACACTATAACTCAACATTGACAGTCTGATGCTGGGGGACTAATTCGCGGCATCACTGTAAATGTCAAACAAAATGATGAGAATGTGTTTGGCTATGCTGCTAACCTGTAGGGCCTTCTTTAGTCTTAAGAATGTGGGCTCTTCCACTGAAAACTGTATCTTTGGTCTCTGGGTTGTAGCTATAAACACAACTCTCGTCACCAGTGATGCTCCTTGACATGAAGGTTGGGTTATTTTGACACAGAATTTGTTGATTGCTCTCTGTGTAAATTTCAGTTCCATGGTCAAACTGCAAATGCTCAGAACAGGACTTCCAGAGAGAGTTTAAACTGTAGCAGGAGCACTGGGAGCAGTGTATTGTTGCACAAGAAAACCACTGAAGGGAAGAGTGGCCAAAATTAAATCATAGAAGCAGTCAATGAACTTCTTGATCCTAAGTCACAAATATACAGACCTTGTAGAAGAGCAGGATGAAATTGAGGGCGAAGGCGATGAACAGGGCCAAGAACCGAAGATTGTAGAAGTTTCGAGAAAGGTAGTTCTGAGGAAAAACAAAGAAATTGTCAAGATTTGAGTATAGTCTCAGCAAAGAACAAAGCAACATTTCACTGTCTGATTCCTCTTCATTAAAATTCAAAATGGATTAGACCTAGCAGAAATACTGATTAGATCCTGATTCCTGCTGTCATGTAGTTGCCAAAGATCTTCCAAGAGTTATTAAACAGGCAAGTATATTTTCCAAAAATGATCAGTGTACCAGACTAAATACAAGTATGTCACATCACACAGCAGGCTCTGCCACCACCTGGTATCTAACTTACATCAAAAACATGCAGTACGTCAGAGAGCTTCTCACCATGAATTTAATCCTCTGAATCTCCAGCTCATTCCACAGCTCAAAGCCCTCCCCGGAAGGTTTCTTGTCCTTCTTTGTCTTGGTCTTCAGAGTTTTCGTCTCCTCCTCCTCCTCCACAGGCTGTTCCTCCTTTACTTCAGGTTCAGGCTCTGGTTTCTCTGCCTTCTCTCCATTCTCAGTGCTGGAAAAGATGCAGAGAGCTTAGCGTTTTTTGACAATAAAAGTGACTGACTACACAGATCTGTCTTAATGTGAACAGTTAATAATGGAAAGCCTGAACACATTTCTGTGCAGTGAATTACTTCCAGTTTAAAGCGGATAAAATCAGCAAATGATGGTTCATGATTAAATATCAATTTCTATTATTTTTTAAATCTGGAAGCTCTAAATTTATACACCTGTAAATGCATCTGAAATGAACACAGCTCTTATTTTTAGCTGAGAGTGATTCAATATCACCCGAGGACACATTAGCCTCAGTGTTGACGTCGAGCTGCAACAGGCAGACAACTTACTCTGCTTTCTCAGTCTCCTGAGGAGGTTCTTCTTCCTGCACTTCAACCCTTTCCTCCTCGCCTGGTCCTCCCACTGCGGCAGCCAGCTATTTAAATGATAGCTTGTGGTTAATTAACTGTTTAATGGAGAGCGTTAGTAAACAGCTGTCAGGCAGACCAACTCACCAGTTTCCTCTTCAGCAGTGGCGTGCCCTCTGGAGTCGGAGGTTCTTCTGTTGTTGTCTCTCCAAAGTCTCCAAGTCCACCGGGAGCACTGAAACCAGGCAGGTGTCCACCTTCCCTCTCCTCACCATCCTCCTCTTCTTCTTCTCCTCCCACAGCGTCTAAGTGGTCCGTCCCTCCATCGGCATCTTGGATTTCTCTGGCGCCCGGTTCAGGTGGCAGATCATCATGAACTTCGTCTTGTGTTGGATCCGGCATACTGGCTAGAATCTCTGTGACAGTCATCTTCTTGGCACCCTCCACTAAGCCTCCACCAAACAGTGCCTTCCATATTAGCGTGAAGAAGCCCTTACATATGCTATAGACAAATATCAGGATGCCCATAAGAACAGTGTAGATAAACGTAGCCAGGCCGACCACCATCTCCTTTATGGTCATTTTTCTCAGCTTGCGGTACCGACGGCGGAGGTTACGGAAGGTGAACATGTTGAAGAAGTTGACCACACTCTTCAGGAAGTCTGCAAAGGCGGAAGTCGACTCTGGTGCTTCGCCCTCACCGTTGCCTTCCTCTCCTTCTCCAGACTCTCCTCCTCCTCCTTCATCTCCTCCACCCTCCTCTTCTTCCTCGTCGTCTTCTTCCTCCGCACCGTCTCCCTCAGGCTCGGAGATGGATGCAGCAATGTTCATCTCAAAAATGGTATCCTCGCAGAAGTTCACAAACATCTCCATTTTCTCACTCTCACCGCCCTCATTGACCACGTCAAAGATGAACTGCCGCTTGGACTCTCGGACTTGTGGCATCTCCCACTGGTTGCGGTTCGCCTCGCTGATCTCAAAGTAAATGCGCTCGATCTTCCTGCTGGCTCCCATGATCTCGATGCGGCCAAGGAAAGGGCGGAAATAGTTGAGCACGCTCTCTGCCTGCTCCAGGAAGTTCTGAAGGCGAGTGTCATGAGGTACGTGTTCCGACAGGTTTGTGAGCAGAACTGCAATGTTGAAACCGATGTCTTTGGCTGGCTCCTGGAAACGATCAGCAAACTCCTCAAAGTTGATCATCTCGTTCTCATCGGCCTCTGAGCAAGAGAGGAGGAACTGGATTTCTGAAGGGGAGTACTGCTTTTGGCTGTCCATGGCCTTGGAGAAGTCCTTCTTCGAGATGAGTCCACGTGGATCGGTCACATAGTCACGGAAGGCATCAGACGCCACAATGTCCTTGAGTTTGAGGAACATGTCGAAGAACTTGAGGATCATCTCCACGTTGCTGGAAGACTCCACCAACATGTCAACCATTTGCCTGGCAATGGTGCCGTTCACCACATTGCCTGAGAGCAGCAGAAGGTGAGAGGAGATCAGGATAACATAGAAGGTATGCGACAGAACAGTGAGAAGATGGACTGAGATGAACATCCTACCTTCAAGTAAAGACAGTAGCATCACTACCATGTCCTTCTGCAGGTCCAGCAGTTCCTTCAACAGTCCAATTTGACTGGAGTCCTGCAACAAAGCCAAAACACACAGCGAAATACAAACACACAGCAGAGAAAACAAGTTTCTTAACATGTGTTCTGACAGAAACTTGTCATTCTATTTACATATATTACAGATTATTTTGTATGTGCTTCTTTTGAGACGTAAGTGAAAGACGCTACCTCAGAGTGCGCTCTACTCCAAAAATGATCCTGGGTTTGCATTTTTAAATAAAGAATATGCATTTTTAGCATCACAAATAGTACAGTGGATGTGATGGGAGGTAAGACAGACACTAGAAACACAGGCAGGTATAAGAGGAAGAGAGAAAATGGTTCGTCAAGGGAGCATCGCCCTTTATCTGAAAAAAGAGGCTGCGGGATGGAAGAATAACCATATTTGCAAATGCTGATCTTAGCAGTCCCGAAGGCCTGCACCAGCAGATAACAGCAACTACATATATTCTAGACTGCAGTCTATAGTGGCTGTCAGGCTGGTGGAGATCTAGAGGAGAAGGGTGTCGGGATGAGCTACCAGCAAAATCACAGTTTAATACCCTGAGAACAAAGAACAGCCAAACACAGCTAAATGAACAGAAGCAAAGCCAGATGTTTAAATGCATTAAAAAGCAACAAAAAATAAACCCCACGAAGAAGAAATAATTCAATCAGGTTGTTGTGTTGGAATAACACTTTCAGAAAGTGGCTAAACTGTAAACTAAACTGACATTTTTTGTTGCCTGCTCTAACAATCAATACAAAAACTAAACCTAATACTTAAAAAAAAGAAAGAAAAACTGCATTTATACTTGGAAATGCAAAGGCGAACTATGAATTGCTGCAGAGAGCTTCCACATAGAGCTACATGAAGATGATGGTTGTTAAGCTGCTTGTTAGAGGATGTGGTGAAGCATGAGATCTTTAAAGAAGCATGAAGGGCCTGTAAATGAGATGGCGTTGGTGGGAAAACACAGATTCTTACGCCATTTCGTTGTCCAGGATCAGGGTGCATCTAACAGGGTTGCACATGAAAATAAAAATGTCATCCATCAACATTTTTACTTCATTTTTGTGTCGTCTAAGCCCAAAAAAATTCTTTTAGGCTACATCCACGTAATTAATCTCTCTAAAACCTTTTTAAGATTTCTGAAGCTCTGTGGTGATACATTAGGTCAGACCTACGTTCCTGTCCAATACAAAAAGTACCTCAACCTAGTACAGATGCAAAAGCTATTGAAAATTAGAATTATATTACAAAAAATGTGAATACTTAATATATAAAAATATATATATATAAATGCATTTTAAACAGCAGTGTCAGTAGCAATCAAAACTGTCACAAAATTAGCAGGAAGCACTGCGGCTCCTTGTTAGGTCAAACAAACTGCAGACACATTATTCAAAGCAAACACACATTTGTCCAAAGCACAATCAAACACTAAGCACTGGTCAGTATGAAATGAAGGAATAGATTAACTGTATTATACAGAATCAGAAAGTGTGAATTGGGTGAAACTGGAAGTAAGAGAAAGGAAGAGTAACTGTTTTTCCTTCATATTGTTTCTGCCAACCTAATTTGCGAACTTACTGGTTAATTTAACAGTACATTATTGGTATAATTCACTTATAATGCTAATGTAGTGCTCACAGTCTGTGCAGGTTTCTAAAAACCAAAAAATGTCTTCAGACTTCTCTGAATGCTACCTGGAAATCTAAAAGACTAACTTATCTGTTAAATAATAAATCATATAATTCTACTATGTTTTTAAGGTTATTGTACTTAAGTGGGAAATACAACTGAATCTAATGTAAATTGCAAAGAAAGATCATCTTATAAATTCTACTTTAACTTAGGTTTGAGGCTAAATTGAATGTTAACTTCAACTGAACTCAAACCTACAACATGTTTTATTGTCATACTTCGCTTTCAATCATCACTTCACTTTCTTTTCTAAAACAGTTCAGTAAAGAGGCAGAAACAATGTGACAAAGGAAAGAAGGGAGGGAAGCTAGTTAAGGTTTAAAAACCAGTTCATTAAACAAAAGAATAATCAAATAAATACATACTTTACTCTGCAGGAACCATGAGAGAGACAGTTCATATAATTAGTATACTCAACGTGGGAAAATGAAATACAATACATAGTACGTTTTCTGGATTCTCTACAGAAATTATCCTTGAAAAGTTCATGAAATACACAGAAAAATATATAATATGGCTAGAAAAAAAAAAAAAATGAATTAGATATTTCTTACCTGAGCAAGTTTCATCATCATATGAGCAAAGACGTGCAGGAAGCCGACAACAGCGTCCCACAACCTGCTGTGGGCCAGTGACTGCTGGTTACCAGTACAGGGGCCCTGAAAGACACAAGTGTAGATAATATTCCAGTGTTGTCATTAAAGGATAAATATTTTAGCATCTTCTAGTGATCAAAGTAAATGTTCAGTAACAAAATCTGTCTGTATAGTTATTTTCTGTTGGGACAAACTTAAATGTATCCTATTGTATCTTATGTATGTATGAGGAAATACCATTTATAGTTTCATATTGGTGAAAAAAAAACTTCTTATCTTTTTGTTCCCTTTTTGATGCAAATCTCAAATATCCAGTTACTTTGTAATGTCTGAAGTCTGAAGAGCATAACATGCACAGAGTTTAAGCTAACTCCCCACAGATCCCACCCTTTGGACAGGTCCCAACCCAACCACGAGGAGTTTCTTGCGCTATATGATTCACCATGACTCCTTCTTACCTGGATGTACTCTGTCAGGCTGTTGAAGACCTGTTTGGCCACAGTCATTGCTTTGGAGAAATTCCTTTTACCAGGCTCATCAATGATGTCTTTTCCTGAGTAGTACCAGTAAAAATCACTGATCGACTCCTGTAAGCAAATGAGGAGGAGGAAAGAATGATGTTACTTTTGAAGGTGAGAGATAGTTAATTCGTCTATGCTGTAAGTCTAATTTCAATTTAATGATCTGTGCCATTTATAGAACTACCACATTATATGTTTTATTCCTCAACTCTCTTCTCTTTCACTCTCCTGGCATTTATGCCACCATTGTATGTCATTGACTTTGCATCTTCTCTCTCCAGTAGTTTGTGTTTTGTCCTCTTTGTAGCAATGTCAGGCTCTGGAGCTCCACGTTTCTGATCTGCGGTTACTGGCACTAATATGCAATCATATTCTAGGATACTAAAGTAAAAATCTTCATAAATACTCAAAAATAGCAAACAGAAAACTGAGAAGTGTAGCGTAATCTCTGATTGTGGTGGCGATTTAATCATCTTAGGACAATTTTCTGTTTGACCATCTAAAAGCCAGTAAAAATACAGGCTCTGAAGAAATCCTTCAGCAACAATCAACTACATAAAAGTGGTATTTTCATAAAATCTTTGCTTTTTTTCAGTTTTATGTCAGTTACTAAATGCTAAGTCTCACTAAGATGAGGGATAAGTATATCAGAGTGACCTGAAGTCGAAGCAGGTAGTCCACAGTGCAGATGATGACATTGATGGTCGTGGTGCTGCCTGTCTGAGTTCTCAGGTAGTTCTGGAAATCTGAACACAGGCAACACAAATGAAATATACTTTAACCGATATTTGAAAGTCCAAAAATGTCCAAAAAGTCACATTTTTACAATCCAGAGAATATTGCATTTACAGGATAATGTACTGCATTTGTTTGTACATTAACCATACAAACACTGAGCTGGCACTTTTATCTACAAGACACAGCGGTTCACTGTCGTCAACAGTAAGTTATTGAGCAGCGTTCTCCTTGGTGGAAGGTCACTGAAAATCAGCCTGACGTTTGGTGAGGAAATGCTTCTGTTCTTTATTCACTCACCATTATTGTGGCCTTCACAAAGAAGCTGCAGGAAGCGGAAGAGGTCACACGTAAACTCATCGTCTGCCATCACTTTCTCATCTGGGCAGAGCAGCAGGAGACATGAAAGTTAATCTGTGCATAGGGAAGTTTCGACAGTCCCAGTACAGAGAATATATGAGATCCGTAATTTTGTCGTGTTATTCTATTAGAATACAAACTGGAAAACCAAATTTAGATCAAGGAATTAGGTGTATTAAGGTTAAGGGTCATTTTTAAGGTATTAAAAGAGAAAAAAACACTATTTTTTTTGTTCTTTTCTTTGGCACAAAAGTTAAATGACAGTTCAAACAGTTCAAATTTACTACTCCTATAAATGGCATTTTTCAATTATTTTTGTTTGGGAATATTTAGTCATTACCAATAAAAACAAGAATACAAAACACTGGTAAAAATCATAATGAGTCCA
>OMNN01013448.1:39998-53268 GCA_900302755.1 Chromis chromis
TCCAATAGTTGTCTCTTGTTGGATGAAAAATAAGATTAATCTGAAACCAAATAACTTGTTAAAACAGACTTTACTGTACTCAGATTAGATTTTTAGATTAACTATGTTAATTAAGAACCTGCACTGGTGAAATGGTGAATATGGGAAACCAAGTTTATATTACACATTAATGATACACAATAAACACTTAGATTTAGTACATTACTAATAAGCAAAAATCATACTTACAGCAACAGATAAAACTAAAGCATATAATGAGTGTGTGATGATGTTGAGGGACAATAGTTAGTGTACTTGTATGTATACAGTATGCATGTTTGTAAGTAAGTATGACACATGGATTACATAAACAGTAACAGTGTAAGTACCATCACCTCATACCATTCTTGTGCTTTCATTAGCATGTTAGTGAAAAAGCACAAAGACCTCTGAGTCTCCGTCCATTTGTCAGCTGTAGGCTTCCACAGTGACTCCTCTCCCTCCCCAAAACTACCTCTGCCTAGTTTTACACATGTTTTTTCACATTAAAAACATATTTTCAACAAAACTAGGATGGACAGCAGAACAAACACCAGTCACATCACACTGAAGTGGACATGAGAAACACATAAATGAACACAGAAAAATCAGGGAATAACATATAAAAATACATCTGAGGAAACACTGGTGACACAGATGTTGACACATAAATACAGATACAACGTCAAGTCACACCGTCATGCAGGACAGATCTACTGAACTCTGCAAACTCCAGTTAGCTATGAGGACAGATGTTGGGAAAAAAAAAACACTCAGTACACACGTATATCGAAACGTATATACGTAACGTATATTGAATGCTGGAAAATGCACAGTAACTTGTTGTCAGGGTGAAAATAAACGCTGACACTAACCTCCTTATAGGAACTGAATAGGTTTTTATAGTTGCACTTGATCACATTTATATCCAATCCATTACAAAATATGCATTTATAGAGCTCTATTAACATGCTGTCAGATATTTTAAAAAAAACGGTGTCTTTCTCAAAAACCGCACAAGCATGCTCAGATTTAATCACGACCGCACATAAACAAAACAAAAAACAGCGGCGGAGGGATGCGGGGTTTTATATTTTCCTAAAACGACAATCACGAGGAGCGGGATTGCATACAACAAAGTTAACAGGTAATAAGTACAAAACAGGTTATTGCAAGGGACACGATTCAGGAACAGCTAGTATGGGACTTTATTTTAAAAACTCCTTTACTCCTTAATTGTTATCACATCTTGCACTGTGTACATTAAGCATTTAACAGGGAGAATTATGCACAATTGTTTTTTAAATGGACTAAAGTGAAAACTTTGCTTTCTGCAGCACTTTACTACTTTACTCTGTCTTCTTGCTAACATTTTATCCAGTTATGTCTTTCTTTAAGATCCTCCCTTTGTCACACATGAAACTGATTGTTAATTACTTGTCGGGACTATTGGTGAATAGGTATAAAAGTCAAGACTTGAGGAGATCAAATGCTAGCCAAATAAGCAGCACATCAGATGCACATCTCAGTTTACAGTATTCTGTTTTCCTTGTTGAGTCTTTCCAACAACAACAACTAGGCCACAGTTAAACATTATGATCTGATTTTCCAGAGACAAGCCTACAACAATGACGAGGGTAAAACAAAATGAAAATTATTAGAAATTACTGTGAGGATTTGTGCATCGGCTTTTGTCTGACTGCGAGGGTCAACCCTGAACAGAAGGGGTGAGCCAGCTACATTTGAATGATGCAAATCAGAGCGACACAGGGCTTAATGAGTTCCTACAGCTATTGCAATTCATTTCAGTTTCTAGGTCACAGGCTCAGAAAAATGCGGGAGAGGAAGACTGAGGTTACTGCATTTCCTTCCCAATGATCAGTCACGAGACTGAGATTGTTGGAGTTACAGTAGATCTGTGATAAAACACTCAAGGCTGGAAATTAAACTTTACAGTCACTTCCAAAGGGAAAAAGGCAGCGATACATCAGCATGTGTATCATTGCGATGTTTCCATTAGAGTGCAATAGTGAGCGAGTGACTGTAAAGCTTAATTTCACTGAGTCCTTGAGTGTGAAATGAATGCATATTAAGTTCACAGCAAGGAAAAGTCTAGTCAGGTGATTAAGAGCTAAAAGAGACAGAGAGGACAGAAAAGGAGGGAAAGAAAGAGAGAAAAAAATATCACAGCAAAGTTTCATTTACCACGTTCTAGCTTCTTATCTGAGAACCGTGAGAGCAGCAAATTGACGGGTGGGAAGGACATGGGCATGAGGGGTAAAGGGTTGAAACGACAGGCAAAGTGAACAAGATGTAGGGGAGAGAAAAACAAAGAGAGACGAAGTGAGTCGAGAAATCCCATGGCTGTCAGTGGATGATCAACAGTTCAACATTCATCAATAGTCAAAGTGCTGTGACTAACACGAGTGCATCATCGCTCAAAGAATCTAAACATGAACACATACCTGCGACCAGGCATCCAAAAACAGGCACACTCAGACACACACAGAGGCACAGAACAACAGACTACACACTAGAACTAGAAAAGTGTTGCATTATATCACAAACCAATGCAAAAAAGGGGGAAGACAACAAAGATGTGACAATGTGTATGTGTGTGTGTTGTGTTGTGTTGTTGTGTGTTGAGTTTCTGTTAGGAAGCTGTAGATCAAACTCACTGGTGCCCTCTTCAGAAACCATCCCAAGTCCTTCAGCCTTATTCTGTCTCTCAAAAGCGTTCAAGTCCAAAACGCTACAAACAGCAAATATAAAATCAGTTTACCAAAAGGCAAAACTTCACTCTCTCAGAACACATTCGAGCAACAATTTATTAAAATCTCAACAATAAAAAGTGAGTAAACAGCAAAAACATCACAGACCTGCAGGTCTGCATGAGAGCCTGAACGCTAAGGAAGAATCCCACATCCTTTTTATCCTTCAGATAGTCCAGCATTCTCTGCACACAGATGAAAAGAAGGAGACAAAACATATTTTCTTGAAAATAGCAGTCATCTACTAAAGATGTTAAGATATACAGTTGTGAACAAAAGTTTACATAAACTTTTAACGCAATGTATGTCATGGCAGTATTGAGTTTCTAATGACTTTCTCATTCATTAACTTTCTATGATGGAATCAAAAAACAATCATGCATTTTGGATCTTTTTAGTGGCATGGCCTCTTAACTTCTTGTGAGTAATTTTGATTGACTACAGCTGCTGACTCCTCTGAGCTAATCTAAATAGGGCACATTTGACACACTCATTAGACTCGGCCACAATTACTACAGTGGGAAAGTCTCAGGAGCTCAGCAAAGATCAGAAAAAGGAAATCCTCAATGCTAATATTTGGTTAAACGTTGCATTTTTACGTCAGCTAGGCACTTTTGGTTCTTATATATATATAATCTACAATATACATATTCACTAATCTACAAAGGAACCAAAATGCGTGATTGTTTTTTGTGACAAGAAAATTAAAAGTTCTAGGGGTCATTGAAATCTCAAGACTGCCATGATATACATGCTCTGTACAAGTGTATGTAAACTTTTATTCACAGCTGTAGATGTACTTTAGTACTGTATAATTGTCTAAAATCTAAGCAATACTCTTGAAGAAAGTCTTTACCTGCTGTACGTCACTGTTGCCTCCGTTGAGGATGGAGATTCCCAATTTGAGTGTTGAAGAAACCATGGCTCCTGGTTCACCTGGAACAAGTAGAGATATGAGTGATGTGCAACAATTTGGCCCAACAAAAGAAATAATTAATAAAGAATAGGATTAGATTAGATCATCTTTATTGTCCCTGAGGGGAAATTTGCTTTGCATACATTAGTCGACACAACCAATACAAAGACGTCCTCATCATAAAGTCGCAATGAGCTTTAAAACCAGAGAGTCCATCAATCCTTTACTAAAGTGTTTGTGCAATAGCAACTTGGCCGACAGATGAGGGAACAAATGATCTCAGATTTGTGTTTGATTTTGCTGTCAGAAAAAGATGAATCATATGACATTTGTAAAACTGAACTTCCTTGTAACTTGACATTATCTATTCCTCCACCAAGATGAGGTACAACGTTGGTTTGTTTGTCTGTCTGTAAGAGAAATTATGCAAAAATCACTAAGCTGAATTTCTTGGAAGTTGGTGGAGCGTTGCCAAAGGAAGAACCCATTAAAATTTGGCACAGATTACTTTCTTCATAATAATAATAATAAAAATTAAGATATAAGGCACTACCTTTCTAGTTTACACACTCTCCACTGAGTTTTAGCACTGTTTTATAGTCGTTCTCTTTGAGGCAAAGTACAACATCAATCATCATTTGTTGTGTAATATCTCAAAAACACTAATCTGATTTGGACTAAACCTCTGAAAGCATCTTACATGTACATCCTTGGATGCACTTGACATGAGCAGGGAACCATAAGAGTTTAGTCTGAGCTGTTACAGATCGGCCCAAATGTGTAATTTATCATTCATGGGAATTTACTCAGAATAATGTCTATGCATGTGAGTGTAAGTGGGCAGATGGAGGGTGCAGGATCTACCTTTGCAGGCGCTGATCATCTGCAGCACCATCTCTGCAGCCCCACGGTTGTGCAGACGGGACTGCTGGTACAGAAGCCTCTGTTTCTCCATCTCCTTTTCCTGTGGAGCAGAGCAGGAGGGACACAGCTGTAACCCTGCCAACAGGGACTGCACTGCCCCCCGCACTCGCACACACACAAACACACTGCTATCCTAATTATAATCCACTAACTTAAGTAAACCCTATTACAGCTAAACCTGAGGATGATGACGACATATACCAGTGTCTAAACTAACTTCAATTAATGGCAATAATTCAGCTTCTTGTGTTATAGTTTATTATAATATGTAACATTTTGATTACATGTGCAACTTTCATTGTTAATGTATTGTGTAATATTTAATTTCATTAAGTATTTCATTATCATGTGCGATATTACTTATTAACTCAGTATAATTGCCAGAATTACTTTTTACTGTTCTATTCTAGCCTTATTTCAGCTTACTCATTCTATTTCAGTAATGTATCGTAGTGATATCTTATTGCTTTTCTACTTTTTAGGTACTGTGTTTCTTGTGTCATTTAGATTTTTTCTGAGCAATATCTGGCACAAGAATTTTCTTGTCTCATGTTATCTTATTTTATGTAATTTCTGTCCACTAAAGTAATATTTACCACAAATACTATAAAAAAGATGCACCTACAGTCGCTCAGTTAAGAATACATCATTAGAACAGTTACATTTTATAGTTATTTTTTGGCAAATACCTCTAGTATTTCATCAACATTGAGTCTAAGACTTGCTGGTAAATAAAACATGGATATTCATGAGCACAATGTCATATTACTGCAGAAAGCAATGTCCAATTTTTATGCGTTAAATTTCAATGCAAACTGGATAAAGAAGATACAGTTTGTAAGTAATACAGATTTTATGTTTTTAGTGTTTTTTCTTAGCTGGGCTTGCTGTGTTGTTCTGCTGAGCTAAATGAAGTGTCCTGATCCTCCTGATTTTTGCTCAAATGTGGAACTTCAGTTTTGTTTGGTTGTTTTCTTTTGTTTGGTTCTGCTTGCATATTCTTGAGCATCCAGTTGTTGACTGTTAATTTTAGTCATGTATCCATCTTCCATCTTTGTACCTTGGTGTTTTTGTTGCACAACACTGGTGCAATATTAATAAAATAAAGTGGAGCTACTCTTGGTGCTGTTTTGGGATCATTCAAGACGCATACATTCTCTTCCACTGGAACAAAATGTGTATTAGTGATAGAGACTGTTATTCCAGCTCTTGACATCTTCCAGAGGCGCAAACATTCAGTGGCAGCAAACACTTCTTCCCAAAAGCAGAACACACAACTTCATACATTCTTCCTAGGAAGCAACAGCAGTTGCCTGAGTAACACAGCATGCAAACCCTGCTTCCAACAGAACAGTTTAGGGTTGTTCTATCTTATAGCCTTAAAGTCATACAGTTACACTATTTGCAGCAGTAATATGTGAATCAGGTTTGCTTTTAGAAAACTTTCACTGTGACTCGTCACAGCATAAAAAGCACCAGATGTTCAGGAAAGCATCTGTTTTTTAAAGTAAACTAATTTTATCCTCAACATCTGTGCTTTTCTTACTGTGACATGTCAAAACATCACATTTGAATGTGTTTGCATGTCTTTGTAGACACTGCTTACTATTAAATATAAAATGCAGTTTTGAATTCATCAAAGAATCATACAGTGCTATAGAATACGACACTACGATGCTGTTTTATTTACTGCTGCCGCGTAAAACAGAGCTCTACTTCATTGCTGTTCCCACTATACTGTATTTCACAGTTTTATATACTACTACAGTGCAGTAGAGTACAAATACTACAATACAGCTGCTATGAACAACCATCCTGTTGACAAAAGAGTTTAGACTTGACCCACCCACTGCACACCATGCATAAAGCCCCACCCAAAGCATCCAGAACTGTATCTACCCCTCCCTCCGCCCCCCTCCCTCGTAAGCCTGACATGTAGAAAAAGACTTGTCTCTGGTTACAGAGGTTCTGCTCCTCATCTGAGCAAATCGTGTGCCTTTATGAAGAGATTGCATGTGATTATGTGTGAATGTTGGTGTGTGTCTGGATGATTGTTGTGGTTGTATGCTTGCATGAGTGTGTTTGGGCTTTAGGACAGTATGTGTTCGGCTGACTGTGCAGGCTTTTACTGTAGTCCGTGGTGAGCACAGAGAGGGAGACTTGTCCAATTCAGAGTAAAGTAAAGACAAACAAAATCGGTTAATTGTCAGTCGTTCAGGAATTAAAGTTATCGGGTGAGTCCATATGGGTGAACAAAGCGAAATTAGCAGGTGAGGACGGGAGGTGTGAGTCGGGAAAGGTGGTGCGAGTCTGGGAGAGACTGAACGCAAACACACAAGATCAACACAAAGGGGGCTAGTTTTACTGTTAGGAGACCTGATTACTGCTATCTGTTTCCAAAAAAGTAGCTGTTAAATCTAGGAAGGCAACATCACATTTTAGCACATATCTCATTTCCAAAAAGGAATAATAATAAAGTCCAGCTGTTATAAATATACCTAAATAAGAACATTTAACTTATTGAAAGCATTCTTACATTACATAAAGGAATTTACAGTGCAAATGGGTGTAATGCTACCTTCCAGGAAAAGCAATTTATCTCTAAAGCTACAATATCACAGTGTCCAAACCTGGCTTTAAAGGCAAAACATCATCTTTAACACATTCACTAAAGTTACCAGTCATACTGTGGGGTTGATTTACAAATTAGGAATTATATTTTTAAAGTTCTGATCACATATTCATACAAAAAAGTGATAGTTGCCTGTTTGTGTGTTAACTGGATATATTTACAGCAGCATTCTGTCAAGAAAAGACGTTTATTATTATTATTATCATTATTTATATTTCTTCCTCAAGCAGATTATATGTAAATGTATTTACCTGCTGCTGCACTCACTTGGATAATTAGGATGCTGTAATTATTAATAGTCAGTCAACCCCTAAAAAACACACATCAGGCTTCGAAACTGTGATTCTGAAATCAACCACCTAGCAAAGCCTCAAGGGGTTTGTTTTAACCTGGGATTCATTTTGTTGTCTTTAGCTGCACCATCTCTCTGCACTCAAGTCATGCAATTTAGGGAAAAAGACAAATTGAGTCTGCAACGTTGATCCTACTGAGTCCAGCAAAGGCATGCACAGGTCAGTCCACCACAGCAGGAAGTAGACAAGTGGTGTGAGTGAACGAGAAAGAGGCAGGAAGAGAAAGAAGAGAAATGTAGTAGCAGAAGTGGGGTGGGGGGGTGTGCCGAGTGTGATGTCCTGGTGTGGTCACTCAGTGCGTGGGGAGTTGATTCTCCGCTGACTCCCCTGTCTCCCTTCCCCTGGTCCCCCCATACCATCTCTGTCTGTCGCACCTCAAAGGATGGCTCATCCCCCTCCTGTTCTCCCCCTTCGTCCTCCTCACCAATGTGACAGCTCTGAGGGAAGCAACAGAGTCAAGGACTGAGTACAAGATCACATCAGATTTCACATTCTCAGTGTTTCACATAACAATACTGTATTAACCCTCTGAACCCCAAATTTTAGGGCGTTTTTTGTACATTTTTATTCAATGTGGGCTCATTTTTCACTGCAATGTAAAAGTTCTGCATCTCTATGGAAACAGTACAACCATGACTAGAAGCATAGACAACTCAAAATCAGGAAAAACGAAAGATGAATTTCCTTGATATTTCTTTTGCAGATTTTTTAGAACCAATAGGTACAACATTCTTCCAAGTGCCCACAGTTGTTACAAATACCAAAAACAATGGTGTTTCTACATACTAAAGATATTTTACTATTTATATCATTTGTTTCCATACTTGTCTTCTATCTGTTCTGTGTAAACACAGCCTGCAGTTCAGCCAAGTTCAGTCAAAAAGTCCCAGAATTTTTTTCATGTGATTGTTGGTTGCAGCTGAGTCACTAATGGCTTCACGATTTTGTTGAGAAACACAGATTTTTTTGTTTTTCAAAGAATCTGTATCACGTAAAATGTTTGTTTTTTGCTAAATGAGATATAGAATAATGTGGTTTTGGATTAAATATCATGATTTCAAGCTTAGATTTCGTTAAGTGTTTTGAAAGAATGGCATTTTACAGTAGTAGTTTAAAACTGACGATTCTTTCTTTTGTTACAGTTTCTGGGCCTGATAAATGGTGTAATTTTGGTGATTTTTTACAGCTAGCATGCCTTTGAAACTCACTGGTGGATTTTGGGGTTCAGAGGGTAAAGAAAATGTTGTTTCATGCATGGATGACAGTTTATTTCACACACAAAATTTAATGAGATGCTGCTGCTTAGCCACTATCCAGAAGTCTTACCTTTGCCATGATATCAGCATACGACATATAGAGATGGTCAACGTCAAGTTTGCTGTAATGAGGTAACACAAAACAGGAATCAGTGAGTCTCATAGAGGAACAGGTCACAAAGGTGAGTCGCAGAAAAAGCAAAATGCTCTTACGTCTTTTCTGTGAGAGCTGTACGGCTGAAATGAAGAATCAGCTGGTGAAGGGGGTCAGGCTTCGACTCAGTCTCCTCTTCCTCTTCCTCCTCTTCCTCCATGGCTTTCTAGTTATTGGAGATAAAGTAAATCATGACAACAAAATAATAACATAGCAATAATAATGATTTGCAAGCCTGAGAATTAATGTGACTTACTGATAGGTCGTCTATCATCTTGTCTTCAAATGAGTAACCCTCCGTCTCTAACCAGTTGCGCTTGTAGGCATCCAAGAACATGTTGGTTGCTCTGTGCCTGTGAGAAGAGCAGTCACTCAGACTTAGAAAGTGTTAAAATGACTCATGTAAAACTGTCTGATTTTTTATAGATGATTTATCACTAAGTATGTAGAGAATCCTTACGTGGGGATGTTGTACAGCGGTGTCATCCTGAAACAGGCCACCACCGCCCTGCGACGCTGTTTCGACAGCAGCTTGTGCCACACCATTTTCTTTGACTTGAAGGGATGCTCAGTCTAAAGCAAAAAAAAACATCAACTGAACAAGTTCTTCTGAAGTTTTTCTCACAATTACAATGAAAATATCTGTTTGTTTGCAGAGCTCTGGAGCACATGTTTATACTCACCACCTCAATGTGGTAAAGGACAGCGGACACCTCTTGGACCCTTTTCACCACCTTCTCAGGATCCTCAGCATCTTCCGCCTTTCCAGACATCTCCTTGTAAAGAGACATCTGCCAGCGCATAGCTGGGTCCTCCACCTGAAGTCAGATATGTATATATAATATATGTAAATAGGTTCATTAGAGAATGTGTTTGTTTATTGTCTTGTGTAAAACAATTAAAAAGTCGTCTCACCTTGCCTTGCAGATGCAGATTGTTTTGTAGGAACTCCCTCACCTCTTCGTCTGTGTCTTTCTACAAGGTAAGATATGAGGATTTAGAGGACATTTACAATTTGTGTCCATTCCACATAATCAAAACATCCTATAGTTTACATACTGACACAAAGTTCAGCCCAAAAGAATTTTTTTCATGTGACTGTTGGTTGCAGCTGACCCACTAATGGCTTCAGGTTTTGTTGAGGAACACAGATTTAATTTTTTTTATTTTATTTTACAGAATCTGTTCAGAGTAAACAATATATTTCTGACATATTTTTTAAATAAGACACGTAGTAGATTTAGAGGACATTTATAATTTGTAGTCATTCCAGATAATTAAAATATTCTGTATTTTACATACTGACACAAATTTCAACCTCTAAATGGATTCTTAATCGAAAAGCAAACTGAGCTGGACAACTTATTTTTATATAAGAAAATGATTTTGAAAAGTATTATTTCAGATTTTGTTTTTAAAGATTAGACAAGCATACTATATAAGCAATTGAGTCAGAAATCAATCCCTAAAGTGTCTTTTCCCCGTTATTGGACACAATACATTCAGAAAATGTGCTTTAAACACGTCACAGTACCAGTGAGTATCTGATCTTGGCAACATTGATGAGCTCCTGGTCTGCAGGGGAGCACATATTGAGGCCGATGGGGAGCATCTTCTTTAATGCTGCTACAATAAGGGAGGTCTGCACAGAGTAGCGATCCCCCCGCTTCTTCTTCTTGGTACGCTCCTGCTCTGACCCTCCAGACTAAATAGAGAGACAAAGTTCAAACCGATAGATCACTCACAAAATCAGAAAATTCCCTTTGCAGAAAATGTTTCTGAGACATCTGAGGATTTTTAGAATATTTAATAAAAGATTTAAAAAAAGAAAAAGTATACAGGATACAATGACTGACTGCTGAGAAACAACTGCCAAGTAACATTTTATATCACGACATGCTGATATCAACATCATCGTCAGCTGAAAAAAGACAGAACAACAACTCTATTTTCCTGTAAGCATCAACCTCTTGTATTTCAGGTGCTTCAACTGCACCAGCTACAGTTGTTACACACAATGCAGCCTCACTGTTAGTAGTGCAGCGGCAGGACAGGCTGCACCCTGATGGCACACAGAATAGCACAAGTATATGGGGTCAGCTCCATCGCCCTGGAGCTCTTCTCACACTCTCCTGTCCTGAGGCTGCAAATGCTCATTACTGACTGTTGTCTGGCCTCACAGCACCCTCGCTGCCCTCAGTGTGCGTGCTCGCTGTGTGTGCATGTGGGCATCGAGAGGCATTGTGATGATCAGGTAACAGAAGCTCACTACAGTAATGTCCATCCAATAGCCGAGGAGAGGAGGTTTCACTTACAGCAACCATGTAGAACATGAATCAAACAGTGATTAGATATTGAATTATTTAACAATTTAATGGTGTCAATGAACATGACATGGAGTCCAGTTAGTAAATATGATGACAGCTATGTGGTAAAGCTAGCTTCAGGTTCCCTCCGACAGATCCAGCTAGCGAGAGGTGCTGCTGATGGACCAAACAAAAAACTAATGGAGACAGCAATGGAGACAGCTTTGTAAACACAAAGCCAAATGGTGATACTGAAACGAGAAGAGTCCCCCAGCGCAGGAAATCTTTGACACAACAAAAAAAGCTGGAAAAAGTCCAAGCGTCAGTGACAAAGTTTCACAGATGCTCCACATCCGTATCCGACAGGGACGATCTACTAAAGGCAAACTGTTTAATTGATCAAACCAAAATAGGGTGATGGCGCACGGCTGCAATAGCGCACAAATTAGATACACAACTGCTCAGCCGGGCGCCATGAAACCTCTTAGACTGCTACGATCTACAGCAAAGAGCTTTCATCAAGCCGCTCCAGACCCCTACTCACACAGATACAAACACACACATGGAAATCATAAGCGTAAACACTCTCATTCACCATCACAAATATGACCCACTCACACAAAACACTTTCAACAAAAGCACAACTAAATCTACAACTTATTCTTATACCCAGAGATGTGTAGTGAGTTCTGTATGATAGTAACTGTGTGTATGTATGTGTGTGAATATTGGGGTCTGTGTATATAAGTGTGATAATCCATGGGAGAGCTTGATGAAATGCCTTCCCAAACTCAGGGTGCCATGCGATCAGCACAGCGCTCGTGCACAAACACAGTCTAACCTCTCCATCTCCGGCCTAGAGGCCCAGCGTCCAACCCCGACACAGGATATAAGGAGAAAACACAGTTAGCAACACTCCTACCACCGTCTAAAGACTTCATTCTGCCACTTAAATTCACCTGGAAAAGGATGTTATTAGTTGTGTCATAGCCCATTGGTCTAACATTTCTATAAACTTAATACTTTGAAATGATTATCATTCACAGAATAATCATTTACCTGATGTTCTTACTCATAAATGAAACAGCGGAGAACAGATCAAGAGGAATTTCCTCTTAAATCTTTCTCTGCTTGAAATGGGTGGCGTTAGTGAATCATTAATTATTAGAGTTTAGTTTCTTAATGTGTTACAGCTCAAGGTATGAAGTACAAACATCTAATAGGTAATTTTTTTCTCCTGCTTGTTCACTCTTACCTTGGTCATCTTGCTCTTACTGTCTGCAGTCAGGAAGGACATGTTGTTGATCTCGTTCATCACCACAAAGTTCTGCTCCTCCCTCTTAAAGTTCTAAAATACATAACACAGCAAATATGTTAAGTGGCAAAAGGCAGACAGAAATCATCAAAAAGAAAGAAAGAAAAAAAAAAACAGCCAGGAAAAACTCACATGGGACTTTGACCAGAAAATAAAGACCTCCCCCACCATCCTGAAAAGTTCCTCTGCATCTGGGTCTGGACAGGTCAACCACCGGGCCCTGTACACCAAGACAACAATGAGAGCTGTAGATTAACTCCTAACAAAAACTATTAATCAGTGTTGAGAGTCAGTTATTTTATTACAACTAACAAGACTAGGTTTATTTTATGGAATAAGTATTTTTTTAATTTGCTCTTGATATTTAAACTTGTTTGAAAAACATCTGAAGACATATTTCATTTTGTAAATTTATGCATAACTAATTCTAACACTACGTGCTGATGACATTCTACTTTATTTTCTTATCCAGAACAACCAAACTGCTTTAGAAGATCATTTTTAGCATCTATCTAAAGGTACTTATAATCAAATTTGAAGAAAGAACAAAGAATTGCAAAGTTTTCATGCAAGTGCTGTCACTTTAAGCACTCGACACAGCTGGAACAGATGTTGAGGTTTTGTT
>OMNN01013454.1:24822-39500 GCA_900302755.1 Chromis chromis
AGTCAAGTATAAGTTGCCAACTCTCACCTATGATTTAAATAAGAATTAGTTCCTATATGTTTCTCACACTTTGTCATTCAATTTACAGTTTTACAGTTTTACAGTCATTCACCCATACTTATCAAACTGCTCTCCCTTTTTAATGAATTCACTTCATTTTATATTCTCACAGCCTTCTCTGTTGCCAACAGGTCAGGAAATTGGCTGCTTAATAAGGATGAATAGTATAATGAGCTGATAGGGAATGAAACCAGCTATTTTCAGTAACTGTAAGAGAGAAGCTGTGAACATGGACTTGTTACACATTGTAAGCTGTGTGGAGGCAAGTAAGGCCAAACAGTAACGGGAAGCCGTTCTCAGACCCTTTATTACTAACATGGTTCATTGTTTCATCGATTGATTTGACAATGATGTACCATGGACAGGTGGGCTGCAAGTAAGCTGTTATGGGGAAGTTTTATGAAACAAGATGTTGATATAAAGCTGGACTTTTGGTGTCATATAAAGATGTCTTGCATTAGTTATTATACACATTTCTTAATATGAGCCTTAGTTATTATCACAACTAATCATTTTTACTTTATTACAAAATGGACTGAGCTGTGTCAGTATATAGTTGAAGCTCACATATGTCAAAGAGTAGTAGGCTACAGTGGATTACAGTGGTCAGTCCTGTGTCTAAAATTTCCACACTTTAGTACAGTGTACAAATGGAAAATATGCTTGTATGTTCATTTTCTTGTGCACACAACAGTGCCTGGGACATTTAGGTTTGTTTTCTTTCGTCATAAAGACTAGAAATAAGTGAACCTTTATCCTGAATCATCTAAAAACAAAATAAGATGCTTTCCAGTAACAGCCTCTTAAATCCCTTTTGCATCCTCTTAGCTAGCAATCTAATCACCGCTATGCCCAGAACCACCGTGGTTTTTGTGACAGTAGAATTGCATCATCACAGTGCAAACCTGGCTTCCCTGTTGTCAGGATGAGACCTAATGAGATGCTGCATGCTGTTACTGCACTCAGAGCAAACGGCTCCAAAACCAAAATGCTCTTTAAGCTAAATGTCTAATTTTTACACGTTTGTGTGGGTGTGCCCAGCTCACAGGGTGATGTGATGCGACACTGGTTAGAGGAAAGATGCATGCTTGTTTCCCGCCTGCTTTCCATTCTCTTGCTTACAGCCTGCTACTGCTCACTAACCCTGGCATGTGTGCAGACTAATTTTTTTTGTGGGGGTTTTGGTGCTGCAGTAGTCTGTTTATGGTTCACCTTCCCTGCTGCCTTGTGAGTGCATCTACTGAGATAAAGGGGAGCTCACCCCTAGAGACAAGCAATGTGTTAGGTGGTACATCTCTGGCAGTCCTCTGACAAAACTGGAGCTCCAGCTGCCTTTGGTTGTCCTGGGTTTTCCCCTTGCCACTGGGATATTTCCATCAAAGCGTAGATAGGGACTGTGCACTTGTTGAGGCACTCTTAAAACCTCTCTACATGTATCTTTATCTTTAACTACAGTGTACCATATCTGACTTTACATTCAGTGGAGGTCTGGTGATGATGGGGTGTCTGATAACAGGTGCAGGGAAGAATGAATTGGTAGCTCCTACTTACAATCCTGCCAGTCAGCAACACAGGTTATATGGTCGCCAACAGCTGATGTTGAGTGGTAGTTGCATTTGGAGAACTCCCATGCAACTAGGAAGCCCTGTTTACCCCAAAACAGGAAGAACTTTGCCTGTTTTGCCATCTCCTGGATAGGTTACCGCAACTATCGGGAATTCAATCATATGATCACAAAGAGAAAATGATCCCATTCAACCTGGCAACATGAAAGGATTCTCCTGGATGGCAAAGGCAATAGACTTACTGAAGGACTGCTCTAATTACTGAGCAACAGAGGCGCTGCAATGTGGACATCTCCAAAGGGAAAGCTCTCTGTAGGAAGGATTGTACAACTTCTTCTGGAAAGGCTACCACCCTGGTGACATCAGCATGGGGGTTGGACTGGCTATCAAGAACAGCCTTCTACCCAGTCTCACTGCAAGAGGCTGATGACCTTCTGTATCCTGCTAACATAGGCATGCTATGCTACTAAGTCCATTTGCACCAATACTGCCAGTAGACAAGTGTGAAGGAGAGCTCCTACCTGCCTCCACATGACACTATTCATCGTATCCTGAGGAATTACAGGATTTGGGGTTGGAAGGAACAGAGATATATGGACTGGAATAATGGGTAGGCATGGTGTTGAGTAGATTAGTGCGAATGGACTGTGGCTACTAACACATTGCAGAAAGTTACCCATGAGAGATACAGAATGCTAAACAGATCACCTCCTAAATATGACCAAACTCCACATTCACAGCCTCTCAGGAAATGAAAAGTACACTTGGTGGATGAACAAAGCTCTTGAAATCCAATCATGTTTACAGAAAAGGTGTGCACAATATACCTACAACAGATGTGGGCAAGGTGAACTGAATGTTTTGAATTCCTTGTCAACCAACACTTACTGACTGACGGTTTGATTCTGTAAGAGCTGGCAGTATGCTTTGATTTTAGATTATAAGTTATACAAGTGCGGTTCTGATCATTGGTAATATTGTTTTTGGAATACATCAGAATACAATGTATTTTCACCTTTTAAAGAGTGAGGTGGCTTAGTAGGGTGTCTAACAGTGTCGAAACAAGGCAGGACAACCAACCAAATGCTAACATACCAAAGATAATTCTGCTCTGCACTGCATCATCTTCTTGAATTGAGAAGCAAAGTGAGACCATAGAGATGATACCATGAACAAAGAAATGCAGGAGCTCCTATGGGGAAGGTGAATAATGGAATACGGCTTTGAACATTCTGACAGCATCCATAGTGGTTTTACTGGAAAATGTAGAGATTTTCTGATTTGTAGCTGGAAGCTCTACTTGCAAATAAAAGGCTCTCAAAAATTCTTGGTGCCCTCAGCATCCATCACTAATTCATTGTGAGTATACAAACACCAGACAGTGTTACTGGATGACATTGAAATAGCATAATGTGATTTTAGGAAATCTCTCCTGCGAAGTCAATAAATGTCACATGACTTTGGCCAGCTGTCATACAAAATGAGGAATTGTGGGGTATTAAACTGACAAACTGAAAAGCTTTGGTCATTTTTGTAGTTAATAAACTCTTAGCTATCACCTTTTTCATTAGTGAGAAAAAAATTGCGCTTTCTGTTTGTTTCCATCTCTGACTTGTCTTTAAATCAACCCACAGTCTGTTTTCAAACATTGCCATTGCTTCTGTGTAGAGAATTGATTAGATGAACCAAACGAGTGCCGGACTTGCATGCTGTTTTCTCAGTTGTCTGTTGAGCTCTGCCCTAGATAAGAGTAAAAGTCCATTAATATGCAAAATATGCTTGCAATTAGGATGCAAGGGTCCTGCATGAGTCTTATCGCACAATAGAACTTAATTAGGGAAGGCCACACTTTGCTGCTATACAGAAAAATCAGTTTCATTGTTGATTTTAATGACTTAATTAGAAGATTTTTAATCTTTTTGTCAACATCAGCTCTTGCACAGTATATTTTGGGCTTTGACTGTGTAAGTCTGTGTGTTTGAGCATACACAGTACAATACATAGACACACAATGGCTGTAGTGTGGTTGGTTGCCCAATTCCGGCATCGGCGGTAGTCCTATTTTAGGGTTCTGGTTGTGGGAACACTGGAGATTTAACTGTTTATAGTGCTGAATCTTTGCAGATCACGAATACTTGCTTATTAGCTCTTGAAATATGTTTTTAGTGAATGCACTCTGGCAGCAAAGCTCAGCCAAACAAATAGTAAACAAGCTCTTGTCACAGCAAAGCAGAAGCGACAGTCTGAGCCGAGTGACAGCTTGGAATAAAATGGTCTGCTAACCAATCATGTGACACATGTCCGTACTGATTGCAATCTGAATTTTAATTAAATGTTCTTACTCTCATGTCAGTCTTTTACTTTTTCACCCTTTTTTTTTTTACTTTTATCTTTTTAGTTTTGTCACTCTTTATCTGTCTTTATCTTTTTCTTATCCTACACATTCTTTTCTTTTTTCCTCTGCCCTTCAAGACCAGGAGTTCTCAAAGACCTGAAGACTATGGGCTCTATCTCCCTCTTTATCTTCTTCATCACTCTGCTTGTGCTTGCCAGACAGGTAAGTCTACGCTGTAATAGTTTGAATGACGTTATCGTCTGTCTTTTGTTCCACATTTCACCTCCACAGCTCTGAAAGGAGAGTAGTTGTTAGTATCGTTCATCACCATTGATTTTTTTTCACCATGTATTTACTGCTTTACCTTTTTGATTCAAAGTTGTTTATTTTTTTCACGTTTTCTCCATTTCCTTTCAATTTAGACTGGCAATTATCCTATGTGATCTGCTTCTAACTTAGTCTGTTGGCCTCTGGAGCATGTCAACATAATTGTATGAAGCTAAAGCTCTATTTTTTTACGTGCCTCTTCTTGAATCCCTAGGTCTCTTTAACCCTTAATGGGCTCCCATGCATGTACACATTCTGAATTACGTATAGTGCCTGGTTGTGTTAAAGGTAGTGCCACTAGGATTTCACTGGGTCAGTGGACTCATGGGCTTTCTGATACAATAGCTAGCTTTAGATGTAAAAGTAGACATAAATTGTGCTTCTGACACTCTCTTTCTCTTCATATCCATTGATTATTACTAGAACTTGGTGGAAAAATAGTAGTGGTTGTCTGTATGAAAATCAATGACTGAGCTCAGTAGGGATTGTAAAGCTTTTTAGCTCCTGTGCCACACTGCGAAATAGGCATCTTGAGACCACTTTGTCTGACCTCCCTGAAGTCACTCAGGGCTGTGGATTTACCTCAGCAACAGCTACTCAGGTGTACAGGGAGCAGAGACTGGCCATATTTTTGGGTTATGCTACATTGCAGGGTACTTAATGTACTTGGAATCTCCAGATTTGGAGCATTACTGTACTCTGGAGCTGCAGTACAGTCTTGGCATCAACATTAAATGTATCTATTTAAAGAGCAATCGACCAGATGTCAGATTCTTTACATTTGGATCACAATGGTATTTATATTTTACTTTAAGCTATCTGTAACATGCAGTAGGTAACAAAGTGCTTGTACATCTATATCATAAACACACTTTATTATGTCATTTATATGATCTAGAATAGACTTGAATGCAGTCATAGAACTCTTGTCAGTGAGAGAAAACATTGTATGAGTAATATTGCTGTTTTATATCAGAATTTATGATAAAATGGGATGTAGCTGTTCTCTTGGGCTCTGCTGTGTACCAACAGCATGGCGGCTGCACACTGTTTTTTTTTTACTGTGGGAACAGAACTGTTTCCAAAAAAGCATATTGACTGCACGAGTGAATACAGGGCTGTAATCAGAAGCACCACCTTTTATTACATGCATCCTGTACCACCACTAAACTACATCAACCCACATTTCAAGTGTGATGACATGGTGAGGACATTTGTTTAGCATGACAGTACACTGAAAATGTGTACTTTTTCAATTAGTTAATGTGACATAAATACATATAAAGCGTATTTTCTTTAGCACCAATTGTAGACATGCATGTTAAGCAGACTGAGTTAGAGTGGATAATAAATGTATTTGTAGAAAACAAATTACTTAAGTTCCCAGCTCAGTGAACATGCACCAGGTGCAACTATCTATGCACTGAGAAGAACAGATGTGATTTATTAATATCTCTCACACGCTCCTCTGATGTGTGTTCATACACAGTTCGTCTTTGCTCCAACCCCCTTGTTTTGTTTCTGGCTGTAACAAGTAATTATCTTTCCAATATCCAATCATATCACTTACTCTGCTTGATAATTTTTCTGTCATCCTGCTAACATGTTTCTCCTTGGTTGGTGCATTGTCTTTATCAAATCACTTCACCGTGTGCAGCTCAAGAACAGTAATAAATAGAGTTGTCATCATAGAACACCTGAGTTGTGAGTGTTTCACATGCGGAAGAAAATGAATTGTCACATTATTCATTTTCATGGTGCTCATATTTGCGTCTCTTTCTGTTTTTCTCTGTGACTTGATGGAAGCAACGCTGTACAGGTGTACCTTCAGTCTCTTCACCTCTGTGTCCTCTTGTAACAGAATGAATATTACTGTAGGTTAGACTTTCTCTGGAAGAACAAGTTCAAGAAGGAGTGTGAGGAGATTGAAACCATGGAGAACCTCAACCGGGTTCTGCTCGAGAATGTCTTGCCTGCACATGTTGCAGAACACTTCTTGGCGCGCAACTGGAAGAATGAGGTCGGTATTGATTATGTTTTCCTTTCATTACAGCATGTAATTTGTCTGTAAAATTATGCACATTGTGTTTTGAGAAATGGCTGCAAAACTGATGTACAGTGGTTACATAGAGTGTGAAGGTTCTCAGTCATCCAGGACTTGCTTGAGTTTCTTGAAGACATTTCACCTCTCATCCAAGAGGCTTCATCAGTTCTAAAATGACTGGTTGGGAGTTGCAGATTTTTAGACTCTTCAGGAGCCATTAACACTATTGAAGCTTCAGTCTGCTGGGTGTGTGTAGCCCCTCCCCTCATTATGCAAGTTGTTAGGTCCTTCCCTCTCACAAAGGGATTCATTAGGGCCCTTTGTGACCAGGTGTGAAAGGGTTCTGTTCTTCCTGGGTAGAGAATGTAATATTGCATTGTAAACAGGTGAGAGGTGATTTCTCAGGCTTCCCCTTCTGTTCAATGAAGGTTTTTCCAGTTTAACATAGATGGCGTCCTTCACCCCCCTCTCAAACCATCTGTCTTCTCTGGCAAAAATGTTTACATTATTGTCCTCGAACAAGTGGCCCGTGTTCTTCAGATGCAGGTAAACTGCTGAGTCCTGTCCTGAGGAGTTGGCTCTTCTGTGTTGAGCTGTGCATGGGTGGAGTCAGTTTAGAACTGATGAAGCCTCTTGGATGAGAGGTGAAACGTCTTCGAGAAACTCAAGCAAGTCCAGATGCTATGATTGAAACTATGAGGATGGTTACATAGAGGTCTTTCAGCACCTGTGGCTATGCCCAGATCTATTCCATTCATTACCATGAATAATGCAAAGCAAAAAGACCATACCTCAAACATGTATAATTCAGAAATGTATGCAAAAAAATGCAAAATGTGCAAATGCACAATGTAAAGGTACATAAAGCACTTAATGGTCAAAGTAACTAGAGACATTTTTGGCTGTTTTTAACATATCTGGTACTAAAATTAATGTTGTAATTTGCTGGAAATTACAATTTTTAAATGCAACTGACATTGGTAGTATTGAAGTGATTAACAGTGGGAGAATTTGCTAACTCGCTTGCGTGACTCATTCATTAGTGATGATGTTCATCACTCTCAATCCTGTTATAATACTTTTTACCTTCTGAGCTGTGAAAAGTAAAGTTTCACATCTGCGGAAGTTTAGACGATGTGGCGTCCTGGGGATCATATGAGTTTAAATGGGGATGCAGAAAATAGGGATGCTGCAAAAATAGCAGTAATAGAGTCAGCAAATGACTCTATTACTGCTCTTGAACATAATCCAAGAACAAGTTGCTGGTCTAATGGATTTTAGAGCAACTGTTATTTGGATGGTGATTTGGATGATTTGCCTTCTTCCATTTTCTGTCTGGTTTATCACTCGTGTTATGTCTACCTGTGAATCTGAATCTGTTTTTCACTGAAGAGTAGTGGCAAGTATTTATAAGGTTGACTATACCCAGAAAACTTGCATTTGATCCAGATCTAACATTTGTCCATCAGAATTATATTGTCTGTGTTTCATCAGTATTAAAAGTCTGTGGATTCTCAATTTTATAACAGCAGTTTTATAACATTGTTTCACAGCTGTCCAAACTAACATCTGTATTTTGTCTGCTACTGTCTTTTGTCATGCAGGATCTTTACCACCAGTCCTATGACCTGGTGTGTGTCATGTTCGCCTCCATCCCAGACTTTAAAGAGTTCTACACTGAATCTGACGTCAACAAAGAAGGATTAGAGTGCCTCAGGCTCCTCAATGAAATAATTGCTGACTTTGATGAGGTAAATAACCCTCAGTCTTGTAACCATCAAATCATCCTACATGTGCAAAACAAATGTTAGACCCAAACTGTGATACTTTATCAGTAGGCTTCACAGCTTTCCTAGTAGCATGTGATTGGACACGGTGTCTCATGCAAGCAACAACCTCTTGTAATGATAATGAAATATTCTGAGTAGCTTTTACTGGCAGATAGACAGGAGGGAAAAAGAGACAATAGTAATTATAATAATATGCGATAATACAATTAGGTTTTTTGCATGTGGATGTTTATGCATCTTCAAAAATGACAGGATGAAGCTTTAAATTGTGCCATAAATTCTGTATTATTTGTTTTAGCTGTTGTGTGGATTGTGTTTGTGTGTGTAGTTGCTTTCCAAACCTAAATTCAGCGGTGTGGAAAAGATCAAGACCATTGGCAGCACTTACATGGCTGCTACTGGGCTAAACGCATCTCCTGGGCCTGAGTACACATCACAGGTAGGTTCATTACACACAAATACACATCTTCTTTTGTCGAGAGATTGAAGCACTTAAATTCATATTCTTCATGTATGTGTCACTACCAAAAAATCATGTACATTTTACTGAAAACAAATGTGCTACTTCTTGTGTTCTTATTCTTCCAGGAGCATGACAGGCAGTACATGCACATAGGGACCATGGTAGAGTTTGCATTTGCCTTGGTGGGGAAGCTGGATGTCATCAACAAACACTCCTTCAACGACTTCAAACTCAGAGTTGGTGAGTTGCACAGAAAATTGACCCCTTACAATTCACCCCCATTTGTACTGCAAAAGACTGGACTCCTACTGTAAAAAGAGTGTGCAGCACACAGTAATTCAACAAGTATGTATCCCCATAGAAGATAGAAAAGGCAAGAAACTAACATTTATTTTGGTAGCTTTGGTACTGGTATCTGAAAATAATTGACATATTTTGAATTATGAGGCTTTAAGCTTACAGAAGATGCATATCAAAGCAATGTCCCCCAAAATACAGTGGAAGATTTTTTACTAAGCCCACATTCAGGCTGGTGAGTGTTTAGGGATTAATGGAAAAACCTGAATATATGTGTGGATTCTTTCACACAGGTGCACTGCATGGTGCAGTAAAGCAGTTAACATCAAACCATTCTCTGTGGCATGTATATAAATGCTGGCCACCTTCATTTGATTCAGATTTTCCATCAAGATGGCAAGAGGCCTTTGAAAGAGGTTTTGGTCTTAGGGCCTGATGGCAGGAGCTTCAGTCACAAAAAATGAAAAATGTATTTTGTGCTCCAACTTTGACAGCCCTCCAGGGCTGACGCTGCCACCGCCGTGCTTTATGGTGGGGATGATGAGTTTGTGCTGATATGCAGTGTTTGGTGTTGGAAAAACATAGTGTCTAGTCTGATGGCTATAAAGCTCAACTTTGTTCTCATTAGACCAAAGAACCTTTTTTCAGTTGACTTTAGTCTCCCACATGTCTTCTGGTGAACTCTAGTGTAGATTTAAATGAGCTTTTTTTAACAGTGACTTTTTCTTTGCCACTTTCCCTTAAAGCTTTGGCTTTTGAAGAGTCTTTGAAATCTCTTCTTTTTAATAACTTCTTCATGGAGTGTCTTCTGAGTGTAGTTATATCCAGGAGTATTGATTCTCCAGTGACCGGACCTTGCAGATACAGGTGTCTTTATACTATAATCACTTGAGACACAATCACTGCACTTAGATGATCTCAGTTTCACTGATTGTGATTTCTAGCACCAATTGGCTGCACCTGTGTTGAATTAGGTGAGTCACTTTACAAGAGTGACTACTTATGCAGTCATTAATTTTGCATTTTATATTTTTATGAATGAATTGACATCATTTAAAGGATAAAACTTCCAAGGGGATAAATACTTTTTATAGGCACTGTACATAGAGAGGAATATTATACTGTGGTTCCAGTGCATAAAGTCCTCATTACAAAGACAAATGCACATATTCTTGACAAGTGGGCAAGCTCATGTGTGCATATGTTTTATTTTTGCATTCCACTGCAATCTCTAAAAGTAATTGCACTGTAAATTCATTTTACCTATCTACCTTTACTGATCACATGTAAGAATGGAAAATAATAAGTGCTCTAATTGTACCACTCAGCAGAGGTGAATTAACTTTGTCCTTGTCTGTCAGATATTAGAAGCAGCAGACAACAATATCCCTGCTGTTGGATGAGAGTTGCAGCCATTCTTGATTTGTTTATGTTGTGCCAGAAATAATATATTATGTTTACAATAACATAACCAGAGTTTTTTGCACAGACCAGGATTTATTGAAAAGAAATAGCTGGATATATATTATATCCTTCATTGTACAGACATACACATGGCCTTTATGCATCCTTTTTTTTCTGGTGCTCCAGTATACTATGAGGGAATTTCTTACCATTACATTAGCAGAGAGAAATGCACAGATGTCTAAATAACAAGAAAATAACATTTATTTATGCAAAAGAAATATGTAGGAAAGCAGGCATGCAAGTCCCAGCTCCCTGCGTGAAGTAAGAGTCAGAGTTCGATACCTTCAACCTGTCTGTGAAGATCTCAGCATGGGATGCTCCATTAACTCAGCAGTGTGCATGTGTGTGACTGTACATCCCTGCTGTTTCCAGACGGGGCCTAAAATGCTCCATCAGAGAGGGATACAAGTTCCCCCCCACTGGGACTGGACAGAAGCAGTGGCTGTTTGCCTGTGTGTGCTTCCCGTGCACTTGTGCAGATTGCAATTTCCAACAATCTGGAGATTGGCTCGAAGCTGGAGCGAAGAGCAGCCCAGTGTCATCTCAGTGCTGTGAAAAGCTCCAGAGCCTGCTTAGCAGAGGTGCTGAGAGTGTTGGGGATTAAGAGTTCAGCTGCATTTAGCTTCCACTTCATCTCATGTTCTGATGAAATCTTGTGAAAAGCTCTGTTTATTTTGAAAGTACCAGGTTTCCTGCTGAAGGTCTTTTTGAGCTGCACTCAATAATTAATCAGTAACATCAAATATTGATTTAATACATCTCTAACAAGTATGACATCAGAAATAGTAAGAAAATGCCTGTTTTTATCATAGGCTGCTTGTTTTCTGATGTAGTTATGCCTTATTTAAAATTGTAATATAGGTTCATACATATATATCAGTTTTAACTAAGATTAAGAAATCTAAAAGGTTTACTAATGACTTGTTTCCTTTGTCAGGTATTAACCATGGTCCAGTCATAGCCGGAGTCATTGGGGCCCAGAAACCACAGTATGATATCTGGGGAAACACAGTGAATGTAGCAAGCAGAATGGACAGCACTGGAGTTCTGGGGAAAATACAGGTAAATGAAGGGTGATTTCAGGGGGTTGTTTACTTTTATGTTTTTACCAAATCCCATGAAAAGACCTAAACCAACAATGAACTGAGGAAACTAGCAGGTATTGTCTGGGGAGCTTTTTCCTCAGTGTCACAACAAGTGCCTGTTTGAGTAACATTTGCATAAAAACAAAAAAACTAAAAGTGCTTACCAGCTGTTTTCAGAAAGGCCTTTTTAAAAGTAGACACTTGTCCTTGTCACAACAGGTAAAGCACAGGTGAAACTAATTTTGTTAACATGGTCTCAGTTCCAATAGGTGATCCTGCACATGACTCTTGTAATTCCAGTGACATTGCTAATTTAATTGAATACATGTGCTTTTCTTGCTACGTCTAGTGTGAAAACAGTCCATTACTCAGACATTAAAGAAAAACTAAATTGTGTGTGCAGTTTTAAAGACTTATGTCTTCAGAAGGAATGGATGGGCTTTGAGTCGGGAGAGAGAGAAGGAACATGAAACAAGGACAAGACATTGTTGGTTTTGTTTTTTTAATGGGATTTATTGACAGTAATCCAAATGAAGAGCATCTCCAACACTGACTATTTTTCAGTGATGCATTTAAAAACAAGCCCATTGAATTCTCTGCATGTATCAAACATCACATTTCTTTCCAAGGACCAGCATGGCTCCTTCTCCATAGGTAGACATTTTAAATGCCAGTGCAGATGTTTAGAAGAGAGAACTCTTCTTCTCTCTGCATGTGCCTTTCATGGCAGTAAGGACATCTTATCATTTCAGCATCATATGACGTCTTCAAATCTTATACTGGCATCCTGTCTGAGCGCTGATAAGTTATAATGGTTTTTCACCAGCATGGTGTGTCGCCAAGGCAATCATTCGGTCTTCAGAGGGCTGTATTACACTTCACAGCCTGGACACATTTGATACAACCATCTGCTGTGCAGCACAACTGCAGAGCTCTCAATTGCATTCCAAGATTGCTTGTTGATATTTTAAGATATACAGAGTTCTTCCAAGGTATCGCAGATATTTTCCACCCTCTATTATTTTTACTCATATTTATTTCAGTGTTGTTTATAAATATGGCTTGTTGTTTTTTTACTTGTCATCAAATGCTTCTCTGGAAGCTGCAGTGCTCTGTTGGTTTACAGCTCTCCATTTACACACTGAAGTTTATGCATAAGCTGTGATGACTCATGGCCTTTTCTCTTATAATCCTTAAAGAAACGATACAGTGGAGGCATTGTTGTTTGCAGCTCAAGCTGACACATATTTTGCTGTTGTGTTTTTAAGAAATGTACACTTATCTAGAAAATAGTTCAAATTTGAAGAAAAGAATTGAACATTGTGCAGGAGAGGTGAAGATATCTCATCTGCATGATCAGCCACAATATTAAAACCACTGACGGGGGAAGAGAAGAACATTGACATTCTCATTCCAATGCCACCTGTCAAGGGGTGGAATATATTAGGCAGAAAATGAACAGTCATTTCTTGAAAGCATGAAAAAATAGGCAGGCATTAGAATCTGAGCGTCTTTGACAAGGACCAAATTGATACGTCTAGATGACTGGTTTGTGGAGTGTTCCCAGTATGCAGTGGTTAGTATCTAGCAACCAGTGGAGTCTTTCAGCAGGATAATGCATCCTGCTACACTGCTAATATTATTCAGGAATGTTTGAGGAACATGACAAAGAGTTAAAGGTGTTGACTCGGCCTCAGGGTTTCCCAGATCTCAATCTATTCAAGAATCTTTGGAGATGTGCTGGAAGAACAGATCCGATCCATTACAGTAGCTAATGGATTACAGGACATCTTAGTGCCTGATTAGCCTCTCCAGGTCAGAGCTATTTTGGCGTCATTATGGGAAAGCTACACAATATTAGGCAATTGGTTGTAATGCTGTGGCTTATCGGTGTATATATCAATTATTAAAAAATACAACAAAGACTGTGTAATTGATTAAAGTTTAGAGTCTTTTTTTAAAAATAAAGCCAACATATTTTTTAAATGAGACCAACCTCAAAAAGATTGATTTAGAGAATTCTGACGATAGGAAAGATGACCTAAAATGTGTCTTTTGGAATATAAGTGAATGTTCGAGGAAAACCTTCTGAAAAGAATCAGGCAAGTCACAAGTTAAGTGTACATATTTCTATCTATAGTTGAATGCACAAGTCCAGTATACATTCTCATTAAAAAATAATAGAAGTTTGTATTTTCTGAAAAGAGAAGGAGAGTTGCATACTTTAGCAAAGCTTCACAAGAATTCATTTCAGATTTGGAAAATGTTATTGAGCAAGGTTGAGGTTTGACCAATTTAAAGCCTGCAGAGCAACATGAGTTGTTGTTTTTTTCTCCTATGGACGGCTCAATATTTATGCCTGCAAGAGCTTATTCCAGTCATGTAAGATAAGCAAAATGGGCATTACCCATCTTGTTCTCCCTGCAGGTGACGGAAGAGACGAGTCACATCCTTCTGGCCCTCGGCTACATGTGCTCTTGTAGAGGAATCATCAATGTCAAGGGCAAAGGAGAGCTCAAGACCTTCTTTGTGCACACAGAGATGACTCGCTCACTGTCTCAAGGGAATGTAATGCCGTAATACTGGTTCAGAATCTTCTGAATTCACACAGGCATAAAGAACAGACTTTCATTTCAGACAGAGGAGGTTTGATCTTCTCAATTTTGGTGTAACAGAAATGATGTGAGGTATGAAAGAATCTGGACTGCAAGGAGGAGAAAATCAGAGTTTACTGTTTCATTGCAAATGACCTATGCTACAGTTGTAGTATACATTTTGTCACTTATGTAATTGTAAGTGTAGCATGTACAGCAAGTAGGCAGTAACCCCTGAAAATATACTGTAATTTGAATGTTAGAGAAAATCCACAGTGGCACAAGTCAGCCAGACGTAATAATGAGCAAGTTCAGTCAGAGAGAAGAATCTCAAATGGTCCATATCAGTTTTCTGACTCCGCTTTGGGCGGTTACTGGCAGTCACCTTAACATAGAAACACCGGCTTCAGCCAGGTGCATCCAAACAAGTTTGACTCACTTTACAGGACATAGTACATTTTGGATTACAAATAATGTGCAGCAAGAAGTAGAAAAACAGATTGCATGGCAGCAGTTTTTAGCAAAGCATCCAAAAGATAATTTCAGCAGGTGTTATGAATAAAATTAAACTCAACCAAATGAGTAACACAAATTTAAAATCTTATATTATAATTAAAGCAGAGGATGGTACAGTAGAGGGGAAAATGTGAC